>JBCNJP010010678.1:0-20875 GCA_039602395.1 Deinandra increscens subsp. villosa
AATAATACCTATGTTTATTAATATCTTATTATCTTAATAAGACTTTATTAGGGTTTATCACTTTTTAAGATCAAAATGACCAAAATGCCCTTATAGGCATAATAACCCTTTTTATTTATAATATGAAGACGCATATTTCTATAAGTAAAAGCTCACCCCGGGATCGCCCAGTGAGGTATGCCAGGTCCCAGTTGGAATTTATTCGACACCCTCACTATGCCAGAAACCCCGGTGTATAGGCGCTTACCCTTCCGGTCCGCACGAACTTCTAAATATCTGATTAACTCGGTATCTTTAATACTTTATTATTTATTCATTTTAAACCCATACACACTTATTATATATATAAACATGTTATAAGACCAAAAATCAAGTACCCATACCCTCCAGATTATTTTATATTAATTATCTTTATTTAGAAACCCTAATTTCATGAATTTCTTGTTTCATTATCAAAACTCATTTTTACTTCAAACCAACTTAGGGTATTATTCATTATAACATTTAATAATATACTTTAAAATATCTAAGCTTAATTCAAAACCGTTTGCTCAATTTGGGCAGAACAACGTTACGAAAACCCTAATTTTGACCCGTTAACAAAACCATCACCAAACCTTTTCCAATTGTAAAATTAACTTAGAGCTTTCTTAAAACACATTAAATTAGGATTACCTACAAAAATTCAGACCCTAATTCCCACCCGATCACCCGATTTTATCAAAACAAGCTCAAGAACCCTAATTTTGAATCATTTCTAGAAACCATACTTAGAAATTGAATTAGCCAAAACTGAAAGAGGTTATTTTAAAGCATACCTATTAGAGATTGACTGCTGAATTTTAACCTCTAACTCCTCTTGTGCAGCTCGAATTCAACTAATAAAGTTTCTGGGTCGGAATAGGGTTTTTTGAGGAAGAAATCAGAGAAATTGGTGATGAATTTGGGATGTTAAGGGTGCTATTTATACCCAGTGGCTTCGTCTTAAGTCCCTCCAGGTGTATAGGTGACTAGCCGGCCAGAAACGACGAGTATAGATCGAATTTTGGGCAACAAGCTAGTGTACGTGGCTTAAAAACGACCTAGAAATGATTCTGGTGCAGATGCAGTTGTCACGGGTCGCGAGAGATGGGAGACAGGTTCCTCGCGACCCTCGAGGGTATGGCTGGCCAGATTTTCATATTAAGCCCCTAAACTTCTGTTTTATGCATTTTAACCCCTGAACTTCTACCGATTGTTATTTTATGCTATAAAACACTTAAGGGTATATTTATAAAGGTTCCTAAGGATCGGGACATGCTCGATGATATACGTATACATACGTATATATATTTTTATATTTATATATATATATATATATCTTTCATTATTTTACGTTCTAGCCCCTCAAACTTTACAATACTTATTATTTTATGTTATGAATCATATTAGTATATATTTTTACTAATTCTAAGTCTCAAAATACTTATAATGAATATAAACACGTATAATACTTGTATATTTTTATATCTTTACAATAATAATGCTTTTAGCCCTTTTATTTTTTCGTTAGCTATTAACACACGTATTTACACACATATATCCATCAAATGATTCATGTATCATTATGCTAATTATATAAACACATATTCATCTTATATTTTACTTTCTTTAACATTTAACACATCCGTTTATGCATATTTCACCGTATAGGCCTTTAAACACATATTTCTAACACATGCAACTTATCTAAGGCATAGTTTTACCACATTTATCAATTAAGCTTACGTATTTATAATTTAAACACGTATTTATTATATATCTCATGTATCTATGAATTTTGGGATATTACAGCAGACAAGGACAAAACCGATATTGAACAAATGCAAATGATTGCCAACATCCTCAAGGCCATCAATGCATTTGTTCAATTGAAAATGGGTTTTCTGACAGCGTATGAGTAGAAGAACTCATATGTTGTAATGTGTTTGTTTTAATAAGAATATTTTCAATTGCTTGCATATAATATTTCTCTTTCAATGAACATTATAATATTTATGCAAGATTTAATATAATCACGCATGCGCTAAGAAGAACAAAAAAATACGTGTGATAGACATCACTAAAAAATATCCCTCTATAACTACGCAAGTATAAAATTTAATCACGCATGCTAAAAAGCGTCTCATCCATAATTACGCAAGACACATAGAAAATAAATACGGTGTTAAATCTCATATAAAAAATTTGATAATTACACAAACACAAACACACACAAAAAAAAAACGCAAGTATAAAAAGTAGCAAAAACAAATAAAAGATTTTAAAGCAACAATTTTAATTAAGCAATAATTAATATAATCACGCATGTGGTAACGAGTGGAAATATTAATCATGCATACTGAAAAAGCATCTCATCCATAATTACGCAAGACATAGAGATAATAAAAACGCAGTTAAAATCTAATATAAATAATTTTTTAATTACGCAAACACAAACAAGAAAAAACTCAAGTGTAAAAAGTAGCAAAAACAGAAATTGAATGGAATAACTTTAGTTTTATAATCAAACATCAAATAGAGAATAGATCAACTTCGTTTTCAAATTTAACGGATGAGGCAATAGCTGCTCAAACCCATCGTCATATACGACGTTATTCACGCTTCAATGCAAAAATACAACAGAGATTTTTTGTACAAAGACATAAAGGCCCCTCCGCTTAAAACAAATCTGACACGCGTCATTCTCTCCTCTCTTCGCACACTTCGCAAGCAAAACCTCCTTTGTATTTGAACTTTCATATATATATATATATATATATATATATATATATATATATATATATATATATACTAGGATAGAACCCGTATGTTATACGGGTTGAATCATTAAAAAATATATATAGCTGATAATTCATGCATATTCTTATTATCGAATAATGTATTACAATAAAAAGATAAAATTATAATCTTTAATCATAATAAAACACTAAAATGGTTGCCACATGTCTCCTTTTTAGGGGTCCATATCAATACTGCCACATGTCAAAGCCACAATCAATTACCAATTTATTAAATTACCCATTAAGACTAATTTCCAATTTTGTCCAAACTAAATTTTCACTTTCAAAGAATTGACAAAATTAATATAGATTTGAAAAATTTACTCAATAAATTGAGTCTTTTTAAGGAATTAATCAACTATTTGTCAAACATAATCAATTTTTTTAATGTATTAAATTATCAATTAATGTTCTATAAAGATTTTATGTCGATCATAATTTTCAAAACTCTTAACCGTTTTTTTTTTTGTATTTATCTAATATTATGAACCTAAATATAACCCGTGTAGTACACGGGTTACAAACCTAGTTCATAATATAGTATTGTTAACTTTACCCTCTTTATCAAAAAACAATATTTAGATCATGTCTCTACTTGTATATTTGAAAAATGCAACATACACGTTTATTGGTAAATAAGTGTTTATTGGTATTTATATGTTTTTTAAATATTTAACAATAATAGTTTAAAGAATAACTTTAAATAAAAATAAGATGCAAATTAATATGTGATTGTCATAATTCCATAAATATAAATAAATAAAAAAGTAACATGATTATATAATAGGATATAATTTCCAATAAAAAAGAATTTATTAGGGAGTAGATTTGGGACGGAAAACTTTTGTGAGAATGAATATAGTGTTGACGTGTGTCAAGAGTTGTAAATGTTTATTAGAGTAGGAAGATATATATATATATATATATATATATATATATATATGTATATATAGAGGAGGGATATAATGAAAACCTCTCCGAGTTTGGAAAACCGTGAAAACCAAGCTAAAAAATTTGAATTTTGTTCCGTTTTTTTATGGTGATTCTCTAAGTTAAAAAAAACCCCTTTATGCAAAAAAATAAAAAAACGCCTAGTTAATATTTTTTAAAAAATATTTTTTCACCGAGGTTACATATACTGTTACATATGTAACCTCGGTTATAAAATATTTTTTTTAAAAAAAATTGACTAGGCGCTTTTTTTTTTTTTTGCATAAAGGGGGTATTTTTAACTTAGAGAATAACCATAAAAAAATCAGAACAAAAATCGAATTTTTTAGCTTGGTTTTCATGGTTTTCCAAACTCGGAGAGGTTTTCATTTTATCCTTCCTCTGTATATATATACACATATATATGTAGGGTAAGGATATATTGAAAACCCACTTGAGTTGAAAAAACCATGGAAACTCTTTAAAAACGAGGCCAAAAAGTTTTTTTTTTTTAAATATTTTTAGTGATTCTTTGCCTTATATCGATCCCCATGGTGAAAAAAAATCAAAAAACCGCCTAGGGGTTTTTTTTTAAAAAAATTTCCAAAATCTGGAATTTTTCACGTTACATATGTGAAAAAAGCCCAGTTACATATGTAAATTTCGCTTCTTACGTATGTAAATAAAACACTAATTATTTTTTATAAAAATATTTCCTAGGCGCTTTTTTGATTTTTTTCCACCAAAAGTATTAAAATGGGATGTAGAATGTATAAAAAAATATATGAAAATAAAAACACGATTTTTTACCCCCGTTTTGGCCGAGATACTAAGTATATGCAAAAAAACGATTTTTTGAGAATTTTTTTAAAAAAATCGAGTAGGCGTTTTTTGGATTTTTTTCAATAAAGGGGAGCTTTATAACATAGAGAACCACCATAAAAAAATTTAGAAAAAAAAACGAATTTTTTACCCGTTTTTTGAAAAGTTTTCATGGTTTTTCCAACTCAAGTGGGTTTTCATTTTATCATTTCTCTATATATGTATATATATATATATATACATATATATGTATATATATATATATATAGGGGAATGATCAAAGAAAAACAATATGATATTGTGAAAACACGAAAACAAATATTAAAACCTCTATAACTTATTCATACGTTAATATTTTTTTTAAAAAACTTTCACCAAAAGTCTTAAAATTATGTCACTTTAATTCTGGGAAAAAAAAATTAAACATTTAAAATTTCATGATTTTTTTATTATTGCACATGTGCAATAATACGTATTAGTTATATTATACATGTGCAATGTTAAAAAAAAACGTTATTTTTTTTTACTTTTTCCAAAATAAAATTAACAGAATTATAAGATTTATGGTTCAATTTTTATAAAAAATACTAACGTATGAAATATTTATAGAGGTTTTAGTATTATTGCAGATGTGCAATAATAGTTTATATTGCACACGTGCAATAATAAACAAATAAAAAAATATTGAGTTTTTTTTATTTTCTCAAGAATTAAAGATAACAGAATTATAAGATTTATGGCGCAATTTTTTATAAAAAATTTAACATATAAAAAAGTTA
The DNA here is from genome assembly GCA_039602395.1 of Deinandra increscens subsp. villosa. NCBI lineage: Eukaryota > Viridiplantae > Streptophyta > Magnoliopsida > Asterales > Asteraceae > Deinandra > Deinandra increscens. The sequence continues at coordinate 5,354 of JBCNJP010010678.1, forward strand.
TAAAGGTTTTAATATTATTGCATATGTGCAATAATAATAATAAAAATTATTGCACATGTGCAATAATAAAAAAACTTGATTTTTGTTTATTTTTTTTGAAAACTAAAGATAACATAATTTTAAGGATTTTGGTGTAAATTAAAAAAAATATATTAACGTATGAAAAAGTTATAGATGTTATAATATTTGTTTTCATGTTTTCGCAATAAAAGTTACTTTCACGAGAACCTTACCTATATATATATATATATATATATATATATATATATATATATATATATATATATAGGGTGAGGTTCATTGCAGACCCCTATAAAAAGTGTAGACCCGTAGACCCCTTATATTGTTCTATAATACTCACTAAAAATTATAAAACACGTTGCTGTTGAATTTGGCTTTATCTTTTTTTTTTTTACTTTTTTTTATATTTTTTTATGCGATAAGTTTTTAAAAACCAAAAAGAAAACCTAGAAAGTTGTTGGAGACATTGAAATATAATTGTTGTTAAAAAAAATTATTGGACACTAAATATTTATTTTAATCTTAATTTTTCTTTGTTAATTTTAATATGTCATATTTCTATCTTTACATTTTAATTTAAGGTTTACTTTTAATGTTTTTAGTTTTTTCTTTACTTTTTAATTTTTTAATTTAAAATTACAATTTTCAGTGAGTATTATCGAACGACGATTTTTAAAGTTGCACCGAGTTTTAAAAACAATGACTTTTAAACACAACACTGAGTTTAAACTTAATAGTGAGTTTTATAATCTGTAGTGAGTTTTATAATTTTCATTGAGTTCTATAGAACATCAATTTTTTTTAGTTGTAGTGAGTTTAAACACAACAGTGAGTTTTAAAACTCGGCAATGAGTTTTATAATTTTTAGTGAGTTTTATAGAACAGTTATATTTCAATGTCTCCAACAATTTTCTAAGTTCTCTTTTTTTATTTTTAAAAACTTATCACATAAAAAAACATAGAATAGAAATAAAAAAAAACCAAATTAAAAAGCAACGAGTTTTATAACTTTTGGTGAGTTTATAGAACAATATAGGGGGTCTACGGGTCTACACTTTTTAAGGGGGTTTACAATGAACCTTTAACTATTTATACTACTATATAATACATATTGGTCATCGGGGGTATTTTTGTCATAAAATTCCTTAATTTTTAGACGCTTACAAGAGTTTATGCAGTGTGTACAAGTGTTTCAAGCACAATCTTAAGCCTGTAAAAGCTTAAAAACAATCTGACCATTTATCTTAAGGGTATTTCAGTTGTTACCTATTCAACCCCTTACAACCCTTTTGCCACCCCTTTTCACCAATTGACGCTCATTGCACCTCCGCCATTATTATCTATCTCCTCTGCCATTATTATCTATCTCGGAAGTCGGAAGCACGCGAGGCCTTTCACCGTTTATCTCTCCCGGAAGTCGGAAGCACACTCATTCCTTTCTCTTCAGTCACCTTTTATCTCTCTTATCTCACTTCGATTTCGATGTTGTGTAGCTTACCACAGGCGATTTATCCCTCTTCTCTTTGGAATTAAAGGTTTCACTCTCTTCCTTTCTCCTTCCAATTCATGTTCTTGTAAATTTGATTTTCGATTTTGTTTGCTGAATTGTTCTCTTCTCTTTGGTTTAGGGTTTTATTATTTTTTTATTTCTGATATGCTTAATGGAGTTTCAAATCAAACAAATTTTGAGAGATAATTCAACCTTCACTGATTTTGGTTGATTACCAGGTACAATTTTGCTTTTTATGTCCGATCTTCAAAATTGTATGGTAGGTTTTTAGTTGTGTTTTCAGTTTTTTTGGGAGATAGTTATCTTATATATTTCTTTTTGTTACACAATCATGTCTGCTATTCGTGGTCTGAAGATTGGAGTTTCCATGGGTGAGAAATAATAGCAGATACAATAACTGATCTTTTTGAGAAGTGCTTTTGGTTTGCTTCTAAAAAGTTCCTATAAACAGTATCTGAAACGTAGAGTTATGAATCTAATTTTTATGTTCGATTTACATGATTTCATCAATTTTGCATTTATTTTTATCGTTTGGTAAGGTTTCTATTTATGTTGTGTGCAGAGATCCGGAGATCTGAAGGATATACAGCGGGAAATCACAGATGGCGATGTTAAAATTCCTCAGGATTGATTGTAGATCTGTTTGAATTCAAGTTGGAACCGTTTGTTAGTTTTCTAATTTATCTTATTGTCGGTTTTGATCTTATATTTTAATCAACCTGCACCTTTATCTATCATATCACCAATTTCATGAGTGACTTTGTGGACATCTTGCCAAATTATATTGTCTGCTCATGGCGTCTTTTTAAGGTTCAAGCTTCTTCAACTAAATCAATTTCTCATATTCAATTGTTAAACACTTACGTCATATAGTTTATTTGTTTATGATTTATTATGATTCGTTGTTTGGTTTAGTCTTGGATTGTAGGATCTATATTCTGATTCTTTTTGGCAGGTTTTCGTTTGCTATCTTCTTAATTTGCTCATCTCTGTGTAATTTTAGTTTATAGTTTTTCCTCTGTCTATTGTTGCAGGTTTACATCATTAAGTCCATTGCGGTTGCTTTTCTCCTGCTTCATCAGTTTGCTATATGTTAGTCCTCTTTATCTTATTGTCTCTAAGCATTTATCTTATTGTCTCTAAGCATAGAATTGTTAATTGCATATGTGTAATCTTCTTCTTCTTCCTTTTTTTTATTTTTTTATTTTTCCTTTGTTGAGTTAACATTTTCTACTCACATCTCTTTAGTTACGGCTTGATGTGCTTTTTGATGGAGGGTTAATGTTTTGGATATAATATGTGCAAATTTCAGAGGCTGAAGTTGTTTATTTTATTATAAATTGTAAGCCAAAATTGTTCTATTGACATTTGAAAAATAACACTAATTATCTTTCATACCTCACAATAGTACTAAAATCTTTTGTTCTATGTGCAAAGAATACTCCTATTGTTACCGTTGATAGTGCAAGGAATTTTTTTGCTTTTTTCTAAATGGTTCATATGATTTGGAGTTATAAGTTTTTGAAATACGAGTAAGTTTTTGAACCACATTATCATTGTATTAGTTCCTCAATTTTTTGCACATTCTTTATCAATCGAGTTCAGTTCACAGTTTTGGCCCTGTTTTGATGTCTAATTCTTATAAATAATTACTTTTTCATTTGTATGTGGTGTTTTAGCTTACTTTGTTTACTTTCACAGGTATGTTTGATAGGATTGCTCCCTTGCCACCGGAAATAAAGCTTCGTTTATGGAGAAAGATTAGGCCAGAATTTAAGATTCTTCTGATCTGAGGCCTACTCACCTTTTCTATCACTTGATATAAAAGAGGTGATTTCCTGATTTATTTAGATGTGTATAGAATCTAAAGTTGTTGGATAACATTAATAGTGGTTTTGGTATTGTAGGTGTTCTGCGCTACACATCTTGGTAGAGGTATATTTCTGAACAATTCCTTATTCCCTTATTCTTTTTATACTGGAATTTGGTTGTGATAAAACGAAAAACCAAGCTAATTGGGTCAAACGGATCCAGTTTGTTGACTTATACCTCTTTCAGCTGCATGATTTGTTTCAAGATATCACATATAATGCATAAGATGACAACTTTAGGTTATGTGGTGGTGTTTGCATCGTATTCACTTAATATTCAAGATAAATTAGCAGTTCATATTATTATTGCTTCAACATTTACCAAATTAAATATCAAAAGGAATAAAGTATGTGTACCACCTCTGATATTTTCCAAGTATTTGTTATTTGTATTTCAAATTCTAAGTAGGTTTACTCATGAGAGTGAAAAATAGAACAAAATTGCAAGGTACACTTCAGAAAACTTTTCATGATTATTCATGTGAGATGTCCCTCATTTAGAAGAACTGACAGATTTAGAATAAGGGGTTCAAAAGGATTTGACCCGCTAGAGATAAAACATAAACTGAATCGATTATAATATTTTCTGTCCAAATATATAGGTGGGTTACATTGTGGGCCTTAGAGACCGACATTCCATGAATATCCTAATAGACCAAGCAATAGCAGAAGTAGTCCACATTGATCTCGGTGTTGCATTTGAGCAAGGGTTGATGCTGAAAACACCTGAGCGGGTTACTCTCTTTGTTTTAATTATATTAATTTATATATTATTTTTATTACTTAATTTTTTCTGATATAATGTAGTATGATTTGCAAGTAGGTTCCATTCAGGCTGACAAGAGACATTATCGATGGTATGGGGGTAACAGGTGTGGAAGGCGTTTTCAGAAGATGCTGTGAAGAAAATCTTTCTGTTATGCGAACAAATAAAGAAGCTTTACTGACTATAATTGAAGTAAGTCATAAAATGTAGACATGACAATTTTAACCTATTTATAATCCAGGATGTTTTTTTATCGAAAATGAGTAAAATTCAAGGAACAAGTCAGATGGGCCAAAAGTAGTTCAAAGTGTAGTTCTGATGCACTAAACTTTAGACCTCCTAAATCACTAACACGATTATCACTGAACATTTTGATTTTAAATTTGGTCAAAAAGGAGTTGCTGGTATAACTAATCATGTGGAATTTTTATAAAGGTTATCCATGGTACTTAACTGTATTGAAATTTAATGCAGGTTTTTATCCATGATCCTTTATACAAGTATGGCTTATTTTGTTTTTAATATTTTGATATTCATGATTCTGTTTCTAAAAGGACTAATCAGATTTCGGTATTTGTTAAAATTGAGCCCCATTATGGTTTTTCCATCATCTATGGTGAAATCCGTTACTAATTATATGCCATTACTTAATTAGGAGTAGTTTGAATTCTTTTCGCTACAAAACCGATTTTCAGAGCCATGAACCGAAGGTTTTCTTTTGTTCATTAATGTTTTGTTAAAGGTGGCTTCTTTGAACTATATGTTGAAGCTTTAAGTTGATAGTAATTATGTTTACATTTTAAAAACGGTTTTGCGTCAAAACCATTAAATTTTAATTGCTAACCAGCACCCCCTTTAATATCTCTATCCTTTTTAATTCTGTTTCAGGTGCTAACAGCCCCATCCCTTCATAGCAGTCCACCAACTCTAATTCATGTGGCATCCGATTGCCTCTTAACTAAATTTAATAGTCAGGTGCTGGCTGAGACAACTCTATCTCAACTTTAAATAGCTTTTTTCACATATGTTCAATTTCAGGCCCTCATTCGTTGTTTTAAATAGTGTGGTGCTAACTATAAACCTTGAATATTGGTAGATCTGAGAGTGAGAGTGATGGTTTTTGAAATGACAGTTCAAACTTTCTCATTTTCATCTCCCATTTTTTATTTATGATATGCAATCTGATTCTAAAGAAGAGTATTTTTTGGTGTAGTGTATCTTAAAGAAGAATTTTTTTGCTTACTCTTGCCTGTTTTGTAGGTATGTGAATGATTGTTTCATTTTGTTCTTCAGCTTCTAGGTTCTGCACTTGATTGACACCAACTGTAGCAGTTTCTTCCATTTTTTCCTTCATCTATGTAAGTTTCATATCTTCTTTATTAATGTCAATGTAGTGTACGAAGATCTGGTATGCTTTTTCATGATTTGGATGTGAACTTTTGTTTAATCAATGCTAAACCAAGTTGTCTTTAATTGTGAATTTGAATGCCTTTCATTGTTCTCTTTTTGTGCTCTTTTACTGGTGGTGTGATCTTTTAGTGGTGGTGTGCTGCTGTTTCATTGTTCTCTTTTTGTGCTCTTTTAGTGGTGGTGTGCTGCTGGAAAAAAAAGAAGAAAAAAAGACAAAGAAGGGACAACAGTTCAGGTGATGGTGGTGTAATCCTTATTTTGTTATGGAGCATGTTGGGAGCTGATTATGAGGTTAGTGTGGGACTGCTATTTGGCTATTGGATACTTTTAATGTGTGCCTACAAAGCTTGTGTTGAGATTGTGACTTAGGAGAAGTGAATGGATCATGGTTGCATATTCTGATGACTAATTCTTGTGCAAGACCTGCAGGAACTTTTTAGTATTTCTGCATTGTTATTAAAATTGTGCTACTGGTTAGGTTCTGGATGTATTTGACTGATTTCATGTAATCTCCAGCTTCCTGTTGGTTTTTGGTTTTAATGCATTGTCGTTTAAAAAAAATAAATTACGTGATTTCTTAAGGGATTCCCTTCTTTATGGCTTTTATTAAATTTAACTGCATTATGATTTCTTTTTTGTTTGCTATGTTTATGTATTTTTAAGGTTAGCAATAAAGGCATAAGATTTGTGGTTTTTTTTAGAAACCAAATTTAATGGGCACTCGGATAATAATTGGCGTTAACTAACTGTCCGCTCGCTGCGTCTAATGATGGGCAGGGAGCACCTTTAAGTATATTTGAAAATTTTCAATTGCATGTATCTTATCGTAATAATTGATGTAATTATATTTGTTAATATGTTTAAAGTCTTAAGTTCAGTTTTGCCATTCTTTTTTAAATATCTACTACATATTTACACACGTTTGCATGTGTGATAACCAATAACCTCACTCATTACACTCTTAATGCATGTTTGTTATAAAGAATAACCTCCTGGTTGTCCATGTCAAATTTATTGCAGAGATTTGTTTTATTTCAAATGTGTTGATAGTACATTAACAAAAAGAGTTTAAATGTGTCAAATGGGTTGAGAATAATCTGATTTTCTTTTAGTTCGGTTGTGTTTGTCATGCTTCTGTCAAGGCTTTATGAATGGCATGCCGGTTTTTAAACAAGCACGATAGTTTCTGTTTTATTCCAAAAACAGTATAAAAATACATTGATAACAAGGAAAAGTTTAGACGGGTTGAAAAGGAACTCATTCTGATTAGTTTTAATATTCTTTGTAATTAAAGTATTAACACTTTGATTAGAGCTCTCTCTTTTAGTTATTGGTCTTTGGAAAACGAAGAAAACAGTGATAGGCTTCAGTTTTGTTCATATGTATTGTTCATAACTTTTGTTTAAGTTCTAAAAGGTTAGTTGTTGTTGCTGTCCAATAACGCTAATAGTAACGAATATCGCGTTGTAAATTATTGACGTTGTTAAACGCCCGAACAGACGACAAAAACACGTTATAAACTATCGTCGCGTCGCATCGCATTAACAGAAACAAATATCGCGTTGTAAATTGTCGCGCACCATAACGTGCAAACATAAGAAAAATAACACGCTATAAACTGTCGCCGCCGCAACGCGCGGGCACACGGCTAGTATATATATATATATATATATATATATATATATAGGGTTGGGGTAATTTGGAACCCACGTTGAGTTGAGGAAACTTTGGAACCTCGTAAAAAACGAGGTTAAAAAAACGTTTTTTTCCTCAATTTTTTATGGTGGTTCTTTAGGTTATAGATTACTATTAAATTAAAAAATCAAAAAAACACCTAGTAGATTTAAAAAATTATAATAAAAGTTACATATGTAACTTAAAAAAAATCTACTAGGCGTTTTTTTTAAAAAAAAATTTCCATTTAAGAGTAGTTTATAACTTAAAGAACCACCATAAAAAAATTAAGAAAAAAAAATGTTTTTTTTACCCCATTTTTGAAGAGTTTCCAAAGTTTTCTCAACTTAATGTGGGATCCAAATTACAGTTCCCATATATATATATATATATATATATATATATATATATATATAGAGTAAAACCTCTATAAATTAATAATGTTGGGACCGGAGTATTTTATTAATTTAGCGAGATATTATTATATCGATAAATTAATAAATTATTAATTTAAAGAGTTGGCTTATATTCGTAAGCAACTCTCAAATTAATGCATCGACCTTCAAATTTCCATGTCTGTTCATTTTACCTATTTGAATAAAAAAGAAACAAGGATCTTCAAAATTCTCATGTACATTCACACATTAATGAACTTGTCAGGTTCAATGTACATAGATCTAGATTTATCACTATAAAATGTCTAATGATACCGTTCAAAATCCGATTGATGATGAAGTTGATGATGATTCAGTACCTTTGGAACCGGTTACTCGGAAAGAAGCATTGCAAGCCATAACAACTCTTCATAACTTTTTGTTGCAATACGAGAATACAGTGCCTCAACAGTCAACTCTTAAGTGCAATGGGTACACTCAATATTGATTAGAAGTTCACAAAAAAAAAAAACAAGTGACAATATATTCATTTTTACTAGACAATCCTAGAAGTTTAGAATATTTAAGTAATTATTAATTTATAGTTTCACTAGGACCACTATATTTACTTTGGGATTTCAAAAAAAAATACTATCTTATTATTTTATCAATTGAGGTCCAATTTTGTACTGGTCCCAAGTTGGGACCAGACAAATTATTAATTTTATCGAGGTTATTAATTTCTCGAGTATTAAATTATAGAGGTTTTACTGTATATATATATATATATATATATATATATATATATATATATATATATATATATGTATATATATATATAGGGTTAGGTTCAAATGAGAACTTTTTTCTTTGAAAACTTTTAAGAACCATTCTGAACCACTAATTTTTAGGGGGGAAGCATTCAAATTCATGGGGGGGGGGGGGGGGTTTCCTTATATATAACTTGTGGCTTAGAATGGTTCTCAAAAGTTCTCAAACCCAATTGGTTCTTAAATGATCCTCTCCATATATATATATATATATATATATATATATATATATATATATATATATATATGGAGAGGTTCATTGTAGACACTTTCACATGTGAAAGTACTGTCTTTCACATTGTTTTTCACATGTGAAATTTTCTGAAAAATGAGAAAAAGAAAAAAAGGAAAAAGAAAATTAATTACAACCATTAGATCAAGAGATCTAATGGTGAAAAAATGTGTCTTCCTGTCTACACTTATAAAGGTGTCTACAATGAACTTTTCACTATATATATATATATATATATATATAGGGAGAGGATCATTTGAGAACTAATTGGTTTTGAGAAATTTTGAGAACCATTGTAAACCACTAGTTTATATATATGAACACCCCCCCCCCCCCCCATGAATTATAGTGCCCCCCCCCCCTAAAACTAGTGGTTGAGAAATGGTTTTCAAAAGTTCTCAAAATAAAAAGTTCTCATTTGAACCTAACTCTATATATATATGTATATATATATATATATATATATATATATATATATATAGTGAAAAGTTCATTATAGACACCCTATTTCACATGTGAAATTACTCTATTTCGCATGTGAAATTCAATTAAAAAAACTTTTTTTTTAGATTTTATGTAAATAAATAAATAAAATCTAAGATAAACAATAAGAATTGTGAAAATATTAATTCATGAATGATGCAGATTACGCGCACTCATTTTTTCCAAAATCAAGCCATGTACGTCATAAAATTTCATTACGTAATCATTCATGAATTAAATTTTTCACAATGATCATTGTTTATTTTAGATTTTATTTATTTACATAAAAAATCTAATTTTTTTTATTGAATTTCACATGCGAAATAGAGTAATTTCACATGTGAAATAGGGTGTCTAACTGTCTATACTTATGGGGGTGTACTACAATTAACCTCCCCTATATATATGTATATGTATATATATTTATAGGGTTAGATTCAAATGAGAACTTTTTCTTTTGAGAACTTTTGAGAATCATTCTGAGCCACTAATTTTCAGAGAGGGAAGGGAGATGATCATTTGAGAATCAATTGGTTTTGAGAACTTTTGAGAATCATTTTAAGCCACAAGTTTATATCTATGGAAACTCCTCCCCATGAATTATAGTGGTCCCTACCTGAAATTTGTGGTTGGGATTTGGTTCTCAAAAGTTCTCATTTGAACCTAACCCTACATATAATGATGATTTTTTTAGCAATACCGTCTAAGTAAATGTAGTAAAAGTGAGCAGGCTATTGTGACGACATGTCGCCACCAAAGATATTGGTGGCGAGATGTCAAGCCATGGAAGGGTCAAAAATTTTAGTCACCCAAAAGTCCTCTTTGTACGTTGTAGTGTAACTAGAGATCAACCGCGCGTTGCTGCGGTAATCCGGGCAAATACAAGGAAAGTGGACTACGAATCAAAATTTGACTGATACATTGTCTATTTTACAAAAAAAAAATTATAATGGAACTTGTTCGATACAGAGACCTTTATTGACCTTTATTCCAGACGACATGTGGTAGTAGTTCTTGTGTAGGAAGAGTATCTGGAATGCAAATAATAAGTAAAATATGTTTAAAATTTATAGCAACTGCAACATAACAATACGATGTAAGTGAATATCTAGTAGAGTCTAGATTAAATAAATTGGCGGCAGGGTATTTATTTATTTACTTATTTATTTTATAAAAAAGAGTGGTAAGTGACGTGGTGTGCCTATATTCATATTCATAATATGTATAAAGTTAAGTGGATTACACTTTAATTTGGTTTGAGCCGTTTGTGTGAGTCAAATGCAAGAACCAAGTTATGGAAATAGTTAGCAATTTAATAAGGTGCCAAATGTTTCCCGTTGTGCGCGTTGCGGCGGGTTTCTGTTTTTGATATTTTTCCCCTATGTTTGAGTATAGGTTTAGTTAAATGCTGCTAGAATTAGTTATTATGATAATGTCAAAAGCTACATCTTAATTGTTTTGTTTTGGTTTGAGCCGTTTGTGTGAGTCAAATGCAAGAACCAAGTTATGGAAATTGTTAGCAATTTTATAAGGTGCCAAATGTTTCCCGTTGTGCGCGTTGCGACGGGTTTCTGTTTTTGATATTTTTCCCATATGTTTGAGTTGAGGTGTAGTTAAATGCTGCTAGAATTAGTTATTATGATAATGTCAAAAGCTACATCTTAATTGTTTTGTTCTACTTGATAGATAGGAGAACATACAACATGTTCATGAAGACATTAAACATAAATCTGGCAAAAGAAATTGGAAGTTATAAATCTCCTCAACTGTAAATCTTAAACGCAAAAAAAATCAGTTAAACCAAAAAAATAGAAGTTATATGATTCTGTACAGATCCCAAAAAGCAAGTTACAATCACAACTATTTATCTCTGAACATAGATAACATAGCAAAAGGCACATAAACATGATATAAACGTCATGTGTTTAATAGAATCTCATGACACAATAATAATTACTAAATACAAGAAATTGACTTATTATTTGCTTACATCGTATTGTTATGTTCTGTAAAAGGAAAGTCATCTGTAGTAGTGATATGAGTAGTTGTAAAAGTGATCTTTATGTTTAACTACAGTGCAAGGACATTTACAAATAAGCTAACCTTTAGAAGCAAAAAAGCTAACCTTTAGAAACACTGATGCAAGACAATGAACAACCTGCAGCAGATAAACCAACAAATAAGTAAACTGAACATAAGAGAGAAAGACAGTGTAAGAGACTGATTCACTGAAGACTGACAGTAACTACATTAACCACAAAGGAAAAAAAGTTTCGAATTCTATTGCCTACATGTCTTGTTTAGATAAAAAAATCAATTATTGTGCCTAAAAGTAATAGTTTCCTAGATACTTTGAATTTGATCATAAAAGTATATTTACAGGGAACACTTACAGAAATTGAAAAGATTTTTTTTTGTCATTGTGACATAAACATACAACAACAAACAGTCAATAAACATACAGAAACAAAAAACAAAAAAAAAAAAAGAACACCTGAAAAGTTAAGAAAATACAATGGTTGAAAACATTTCAGTAGGAAATCACCTATATGAGAGTAAAAAGGTTTGCAAAAAATTTGGTTTAAGATTGAAAAAATTCACATTACAGCAAAATCTCACCTATATTGTGTTAATTTCACATTATGAATGAACCAAAAAGTAGTTGTTGTCAAGAGGAGTAAAGCCTAAAGTCTAATGAACAAAAGAGAAAGATGCATCTTAACATGCTTCTGTTATTAGTTTGTTAAAAGGTAAACAAAGAATAATTCAAGTAAATTGGTTAGTCTGGCCTAACGGGTGGATGGGCTTTAACTGTAAAACCGAAATTTTTAGCTACAAAAGAAACGGATCATTTGAGCTAAAACAATCTCTGGAGCCTTTATATTCAAGGTTTATTTTTGTTGATGAACTTACTATTTGATTAATATATTATGGGGAAACCAATAAACCAAAAAGTAGTTGTAGTGAAGATAAAAATTGATATGAAGCCAATAAAGGCTAAAGTCAATAAAGCCTAAAGTTAACTAAAATAGGACTTAGAAATTACAATGTAAACCTGTATATTCAAAAAATTCCATTAATGTAATAGGCATAATTTTATCAACAGTAGTAGTCACTTAAAACTTATCAAGTAATTACTTTTAAAATTTCTTAATATATTCGTCCATATAGATATGTACACACTGATTTTATATATATTCATACCAGTATACGACAAATTGTTACCCTGTCAATAAAATAGATATTGCAGCTGTTCTGAAACCAAACACGTAAAGTTCTGACTGAGTCAAGGCAAAAGAAAAAGTAAAAACAAAAAGAATGGGGTCATTTTCAACCCGTTTGACCGTTTAAACTTTCCATTTTTTATCAATGTATTATTTGACCTAAACACCTGTTTATTGAACTAACCCATCAACAAAAAGAATCTGGCCTCATCCTTGACTAAAAGAGTCGAATATTAAAAAAAATGTGTCCAAAGAATCTAAGTGATACATATGAGATAATACATGACCAAGAATCCATCCAATCAAGTAATCAAGAGCAAAATAAAGTTAAGCTTAATATCAACGGGAATCGAATTTAAGTAAGACATGTAAGTTATCTTAAGTTTTACCTACTTGTTTGTTGGAGCTGCAGTGTTCTGAAACGATAGACGAACTTTATTCTTTTCAGTCTTCTTTGTCTTGATTCTTGTCTTGAGAACTTAATGTTGTTTTGTGTGAGAAATAAGCCTACTGAAAATGATATCCTTAATTCAGTTTATTGTAGAGATCAGTTGTAGTGCTGATATTATTACAGCTCTAATAGGGTTAGAGAAATTAGATAATAAGTAATGTATACGACAACATACCCATAAACATATGTAAATAAAGTTGCAGTTCAAAATTTATGATGTAATTGCATACATATAAGAGCAACATAAAATATAACAAACCTTAGGTAAAATGACAAACGAAGGAAAGAAAACCTAAGTACCTATTTCCTGCATAAAAGAGGGTTAGGTATTAGAAAAGAAATTGCTAAAAACATAAACAATTACAATCACAGAACTATAGTGAGTACCTATTATCTGCAAGGAAGAAGCGTAAGTATTAGACATCAAATTGCTAATTCGATAGGTGTACATATTTGGTATAATTTCTAATTTGCATACACCTAAGTTCACAAACAATTCCCTAATGTTTTACCCATACATTAAACTCAGATGGATGTATCATTATATATTCATATATAATATAAACAATTGATAACCATGAATAAAAAAAGGAAAAAAAAAACATCTACATTACAATCATAGAACCCCATAAATAATAGTCTGGCAGACACGAACAAAATTCAGGTGCAAGTAGCGAGAAATGTACATGAGATTGGTGCACATAACCATAAAAACAAACATAAGTATTGAAATTTTACCCCATTAAGGCGACACAAACCTGGCCGAAGTTAAGTCTTGCCGGCACCACCACTTTTCCGGCCATAATCCATTCCTGAAGCATACATTCACATTCCATTTTTCCAGTCAAATTAAACTAAATCTTCAATTTTGACTTAAATCGAACAGCTTTCTTAAGACCCCAGGTCTAAATTACAACATAATTGCAGAAACCTCTGAATTGGTCAATAAAACTTTAGGTTTAAAAGTTAGATTCTTGGTAAGTTTCAAATCCTTCTTGGTCATTTGTGGTTTTTTGACATTTGTTATCATTAATTCAAATAGCAATAGTGAATTTGACCCAAAAATTTCTTTATTGTCAAGAGACTTTATGCAATGAATATGATGTCTTAATTTATCCATGTGCAGCTTCAAAGGCTTTAAACTTTTTGTGCAAAAATTGATGTCAATCTAATATATTTATAATTGCTAATAGCACACTGATATATTAAAAGCACTGATAATTGCTAATGGCAACTGTTGCTAAAGGGAAACCCTAAAATCAAAACAGATCAATCTCCAATGGAGGAAGAAGTTCGAGAAAGGAAGAGGACATACATCACTAATGCCACTGTTGTCCCACCGATCTACAGGATCTTCATTAAGATCAGGTTCGATATCAGTCAATCCAGCAGCATTCAATCTCCGTATCCCGTTTCTACCATTGTTTCTGCTTCTATATCGAACACCTGGGTTCGCCGGAATGGTGGGGGGACGGAGGTTGGTCGCCGATTTGGAGAATGGATGGATTGGTGTCGCCGGAAAATCGCTAGGAAAGAAGGGGGAGGATCGCCGAGTTTTTGGACGGAAAATGGGGGAGGGGGGAGCGGCGCCTCTCTTTCTCTCCCTCTTCTCTTTTCTTTGCTTTTTCTAAAATATTTTTTAGGTTAGTTTGTAGTGAAAACATATAAAATTTTGGCATGAAAAAAAAAGAAGGGAACCGGCTTTAACAGGGGTTGAACCCTCGATAATAACGTTGGAGATCAGGAAACAAACCGACTGAACTAAATCCTATCTTGTTTATCAAAAGGAAACACATTCTTTTATAGATTACGATTTCGTTTTAATTTTTAAAAAAAGGCACGGAATCATAGGCAATGTTTGCCTTTGTATATATATACAATAATTATCCCAAATAATATATTCTAATATTTTAGTTGAAGCTAACAAAGATAGGTGATGGAAACGAAATAAGGGGAAAAAAGGGAGTTCAAAATCTCAAATTGATGGCAGCCATGAAAACAAGGAGCAATAACATACAATATAAACATAATTATAATCATGTGGTTTGACCATTTGAATTATCATAAAGTTAAAGGGTTTGGGCGCCGTGTATTCTAAGATAGCATCATTGTTTTCTATATGATACACACATGAAGAATATGTACACTATCAAAAAGATTATTTTCTTGCTCTTCTTTTCTGGATTCTATAAATAACTTTGTTATAAGTAGTATTATATAGGATACATCTGTTTGTAGTATAATCTTTTTGATCTATTTGTACGTTTAAAAACATAAAACTATATGTACGGATGAATGAAATATTTGGATGATTAATAAAAAGCAAGAGCACATGTATCGTGTCTAGTGATAGTGTACATATTCTTCATCTACACATATGATCCTATTTGGTTACATATGATCCTATTTGGTTTCATAAGTGGTCTATGAGTGAATACGAGCTTGATTTTCTTCGATTTTCTTCGATTTTCTTTATTCGAATGTAACCTCTCAAACATAAACAAAGAAATTAGACAAAAAATTATATAAATTAGGTGTGAAATCTAAAGAAATTGGCAAGAAGTTAACTTTGTGTGCTCACGGTGGTGGTGGTGGTGGGAAGAACTGGCGCCGCTAACAGATGTGGTCACGAAACTGCTTAGTTTCATAATTAATTTGGTGACGACTTGTTGCTAC
>JBCNJP010010679.1:0-20857 GCA_039602395.1 Deinandra increscens subsp. villosa
CGTGGCCAAAGGGTGGCAACGGCCACATTAAAATATAATAAGGGTGGCCTTGGCGGGTAATGACCGGAGTTTTATTCAACAACAAAGAATGTCTCATCCTTAAACCTGGATACTCCATTCCTGATGACTGGGTGTTGATGAGAACACCCCGATATGGTAACTCTTATGAGCAGAACATGCAGAAGCCCCCCACATCTGAGGTGGCCTGTCTGTGTCGCACCCCCAAAATACCACTAACGGAGTTTATACCGTTAAGGGGCGCGACTAGACCAGGATCCACAACCATAGTTACAAATACTAAACGAATCAGGGTTAGTTCAAACACAAATTATAAATCAAAGTCTTCAAATTACATACGCAGCGGAATAAAATAATTGTCTTAGCACTAACCACGTGCTTTACATAAACATTGTTTTAAATTCCCAATTTAGTTTAAATCAAAACAAAGGTCTTCACGTGCCATGCCAACCCGCTCCGGATACTCCTTAGCGATCTGCAAAAGTTTAAACCACGCAAGTGTCAACCTAACGGTTGGTGAGTTCACAGTGGGCTTGTCATGCATTGGCCCGGTCTCATAATCATAGTTCGTATCAAAATGTACTTACAAAATATTCATTTGTGAAAAGCAATGCTCGTATTTAATTCTCAGTTTATAAATGGTTTGTCCGTGACCACGTCATCGGGTATGTACTAGTTCCGTAAAGTTAAAGGACTCAACCGATATCGCGGGTAGCTAATCCGTTGTTCCATGCTCTAAGGAAGTTTGTACCAAAGCTGACTTATTTTGTGGGGGCCGAGCCATCCCGTACGGTGCGGACCAAGTCATCGCGGTTTCTGCCTCCCCCGTGTCCTCTCGGGACCACGGTCAAATAGGCTGATATTGTTCCTCCGTGCACTCCCCGTGCCACGGGGCGGAGTTTGTCAAACTCCAGTAGATCTACCCAACATCCCCTCGCTTTACAATTAATGGCACAATTTTAGTTGAGGACTTTTAAGTTATAAGGCATCCTTAGAAAACATGTGATATCATATGGTTTAGACTTTAACCTACACTAGCCATATTAAAACAGTTTTCAGTTTGTTTCAGAAATCAGTTTATTCAGAGTTCACAAGTGTTTCCCATAAAACACTTCAGTTCATCAAGTGGGTGCCAAGCATCCCGTGTTCTCATGTTTATCAGTGAGGTGCCTAGCACTCTCGAGTTCGTCAGCATTGTTTTTCGTTAAGTTATTCTGTGTGGCCCATCGGACTCACGGTAAGCGGGTTAGTGACACTCACCTTTGGTTGCACTGCTACACTTCAAGTAATCCAAATATTGTTGTTTAACGAAGACCTAGAACACGTTTAGGTCTTAAGTATTAGTTTCGTGTCTAATCTTTACTTAACGTCACTATGGCCCATAACATAGCACGTTGCAACTATGACTCGACATACCGACACACGACACCAATGGTTGATCATAAACAAGGGTTCATATAAATCAGATATCAAGCATGTTTCATCATGGTATAATCATGTAAGTCATGGCATAACACTTAAGCAAATTTCACAAGTTTGGTTTTTAGGTCAAGCCTTAGTTTCGCTAGCATAGTTTCGCTAGGCAGTTTCGCTAGGTGCACGGGCAGCACTTTCGCTAGGCAATGCCCGGTAACACAGTTTCGCTAGGCTAGTTTCGCCCGAAACTGCTGACGCAGTTTCGCTAGCCTAGTTTCGCAGGGAAACTGGTTTGAACTTTCGTTCAGGTATTTCGCTCGATAGTTTCGCTCGAGCTGGTCTGGTCAGGTTACCCGGCGACACTATAGTTTCGCTGGTCAGTGTCGCTGGAAGGAGATATAATTTCGCTACTTAGTTTCGCCCAGAGAACACACAGTTTCGCTGGTCGCGAAAAACATACGGATTTGCCTAAAAATCAACCTAACAGCTTCTGATCATACATGCAATTCATTATCTAGCATCCATAGGCATTTACCAACATAAATCAAGCAGCTTTATCATGTTTAACATGCATTTTGATCATTAAATCTCTAAAATAGGTTCAAAACCCTAAAATGACCTATTTTGCACAAATGTCTAACATGGATGGATATCACACGTAAAGTTATCAACTTTAGTACAGATCTAGCATTCCTAATCACTATACTAGCAGATCAAGTAGTTACATAAAGATTTGAGCATGCTTTAAGAAGAAAACATATAGAAAAGCATAAAACATAGTTTTTGGGACTCACGGATGATTCTAGGATCGATGAATGAGGTGAGATGATGGTCTCGAGGCTGGGGTCTTGGTCCTTAGGTGATCTTCTCAGCTGACCAGGAGAGTGTGTGTGTGTTGTTGTGTGGTTTGAGCAAATGAGGCTACTAGGGTTTATAATGTTTATTTATATCAGGGGCTAGTTTCGCTGGCAGTTTCGCTGGCCAGGCGAAACTAGCTCCGGTCTCGGGTACATTGATCAGTCTAGCTTGCTACCGGGCGAATCTGTAGTTTCGCTCGGTAGTTTCGCTGACTACCAAATTTAGGCAATTTTCACATAATCAAGTATTTACAATTAATCATGCTATTCACAATAATAAGTCATGTATTTAAATCACATTGCACATAAAGACAATCAATGATGAACACATAACACATATGGACGGGTTCGGTGATCAACCAAAGGTCGTGGACGTATTCGGCCTAGTTATGCATTAGCTACTAAGTTAACACTTATAACGTAACTAACGGGTTTGTCTAACGGAAGTTAACCTTGAAATTCTCGGGTGTCACATCATTCCCCTGAAATTGGAATTTTCGTCCCGAAAATTATTCTTGTGTCGTAGCGTTCGCAGCATCAGCTGTCGTCGTTGCTATCGTCGCTGGGGAAAGAAAGCAAAAAGTTTTAGGGTTGTCACATCCTCCTCCCGTTAAGGAATTTTGGTCCCCAAAATTAAATCATACCATGAGTTTCCGTGGACGTTTGCTCGAACAGGTGAGGATACTTTTTCTTCATCTGATCCTCACGTTCCCAAGTATATTCAGGTCCACGTCTTGAGTTCCATCGCACCTTGACGATCGGAATCTTGCTACGTTTGAGGGCTTTCTCCTCGCGTCCCATGATTTCTACTGGTTGCTCAATAAATCTCAAATGTTCGTCAATTTCCAATTCCTCCAAAGGAATTATTTCGATGTCTTCAGCCAGACATTTCTTCAGATTGGAAACGTGAAACACGTTGTGAACTCCATCGAGTTCAGCAGGGAGTTGCAATCGATAGGCCACCGGGCCTACTTCCCCAATAATTTCAAACGGACCGATGTAGCGAAGCTGCCAATGCAAACACTGTTTCCATCAAGCGGAAAGGTAAATTCCTTGAGAAAGAATTTCTTACTCGAGGAACAAATAGTGATCCAGTGGATCTTGAAGAAATTCGAGATACACCCAACCCTGAAACGGTCGCTGCGTCTGACCGACAAGTTGTTGTCGCACCATCAGACCCAAACACAAGCACAAGCGTTCGTAGGAGCGAGAGAATACGATATGAGCCTGATAGATACCTTGGATATCATGAGGCCTTCGATGTTCTATTAATAGCCGATTCTAACGATGAACCTATTAATTACAAAGCTGCTATATCAGATCCGGAATCTGATAAATGGCTTGAAGCCATGAACGCTGAGATGCAATCTATGCGTGACAATCACGTCTGGGACTTGATTGAGCTACCCCCCGGTACACGGGCAGTAGGGAGCAAGTGGATCTTCAAAAGAAAAACTGACATGCATGGAAATGTGCAAACCTACAAGGCACGGCTTGTAGCGAAAGGTTTCACTCAAACTCAAGGGATTGATTATGATGAGACCTTTTCGCCCGTTGTCATGATCAAATCGATCAGGATTCTCCTTGCCATAGCCGCATACCATGACTATGAGATATGGCAAATGGACGTCAAAACCGCTTTCCTGAACGGACAACTCGAAGAAGATGTCTACATGGTTCAGCCTGATGGTTTTGTCGATCCAGAGAATCCAAACAAGGTTTGCAAGCTTAGCAAGTCCATTTATGGACTCAAGCAAGCATCTCGAAGCTGGAATCTTCGTTTTGATCAGAAAGTCAAAGAGTTTGGCTTTGAACAAAACAAAGATGAGCCTTGTGTTTACAGAAAGGCAAGTGGGAGCGCTGTATCGTTCCTCGTACTGTACGTGGACGATATACTGATCATAGGAAACAACATACCCATGCTTAACGAAGTTAAGAAATGGCTTTCATCTTGTTTCGCTATGAAAGACCTTGGAGAAGCCGCTTATATTCTGGGAATCAAGATTCACAGAGATCGATCTAAGCGCCTTTTAGGACTCAGTCAAAGCACATACATAGATAAGATCATAGCTCGGTTCAATATGAGCAACTCCAAGAAAGGAGCAGTTCCCATGACTAAGGGAACAATATTGGACAAATCTCAAGCACCTAAAACGGAGCGCGAGATAAGCCAAATGGCATCGATCCCATTTGCCTCAGCTATTGGATCTATCATGTATGCCATGCTCTGCACACGACCGGATGTCTCGTATGCACTGAGCGTGACAAGTCGGTACCAACAGACGCCAGGGCTAGCTCACTGGACGGCTGTAAAGAACATACTGAAATACTTGAGAAACACCACTGATATGTTTCTCGTATTCGGGGGTGTTGATGAGGAGCTCACTGTAAGATGTTACACTGATGCTAGTTTTCAGACTGACCGAGATGACTCTCGCTCGCAGTCAGGATTCGTATTCACTCTTAACGGAGGGGCTGTTTCTTGGAGAAGCTCAAAACAGCCAGTAGTAGCTGATTCTACTACTGAATCCGAATACATAGCCGCCTCAGAAGCTGCTAAAGAAGCCGTGTGGATGAAGAAGTTCATATCCGATCTCGATGCTGTGCCGAGTATTAGGCAGCCCATCGAGATGCTATGCGATAACACTGGCGCTATAGCTCAAGCCAAAGAGCAACGGTCCCATAAGATGGCCAAGCACGTACTGAGGAAGTTCCACTACATAAGAGAAGTAGTCGACAGAAATGAAATCAAAATAAGCAAAGTACACACAGATCAAAACTTAGCTGATCCCTTCACTAAGCCTATGACTCAGGAGACTCATATACGCCACAGAGAAGCGATAGGGCTTAGATTAGCTAAAGACATGTTTTGATTCAGTATTTGGATGTATGAACACAAAACAGTTATCTATATTATTCTTATTCCATCTGGTTTATGCAATAATGAATTACATAACTGTGTTCGATATTTATACGTTTAATCCATGGACAATAAGTTCTTGTCCTAAATGTCCGTAGTCGATTAGTGAGTGGGAGCTCTACTAAAGTAAGACTATTGTGACTAGTTGAACCTTAAAGTTGTTTAACGTTCAAAACTCACAGACCTCATTGGTGAATGACGTTGGACGTAACTCGCATCATGCAACGCAAACATGGAAGTCTTGCTTGCTTGATTAAATGCATGCTCTAATGTATCCTTAGACCTGAGACGCATATTCGAACTCCTCTCTACTAAAGAACATTCTTTGATTGTAGTCTAACGTTGTCGCGTAACTGCCAGCCATAACGGCTACTTTTGGGAATGGCTCTGAGGTTTAGTGGGAGCTGTATGCCTCAACAAGGGATTCTGTACTCTTGCTTCGGCAACAGTTAGACATAAAGGCGCCCTCGTTGATTCCAAGTGATAAGTGTGAGGCCTCACCCAAACTTACTGTGTGTTTGTTGGATCACTTCGAATTGTATCGAGAATGAAAATCGATGAATAAAATATGGGAGTCCATGTCCCATAGTTCATCAATGTCTTATACAGAAAGGAACATATGACAATGAATGCACAAGTCGTCAGTCTGCTTGATGGTCAATCAGATATACTTTGGCAAAACGACTTAAAGTGTCAATATTAGTTGGTGTAGCTATGCATAGCTAGAGTGCCTCTGGCTGCGATCGTTAAACTGTCGCGTTCAGTCCAAGTGGGAGACTGTTGGATAAATGGTGTCCTGACCCGACAAATTAACGAACCCGACCGATATTGACCCGTAAGAGTTACACCCGGGTCAACGGACTATTATATCTAATTAATTGTTAATTAGAAATAAACGAACTAAATGGTGAATTAAATAAATATTAATTATTTATTTAAATCGACAAAATCTATCGGTTCAAAATACTTGGTAATTAAAAGACGAGTCGATCAGTTGTTACCGGATTAACGGACTGATCGATTGGTGGATTAAAGGAGATCGCGACCGGGCCCAGTCCGTCTGGCCCCGGTCCGCGAAATTTAATAAAAGGGAGAAGGGAGGAGTTAATTGTTAAGCAAGTTACAAAACCCTAATCTCCTCCCTCCTTTCTCTCTCCCTGCGCCGAACCAGAGCCGAAGCCGGCTCCCTCGCCGCCGCCGCCGACCGCCGTCGCCGCCCGCCTCCACCATTGTGATCCTTGCTCATTACGATGGATCCCCGTCTAGCCAGTATCTGCGCCCGTCTCGAGAGCGAAGCCGTCGCAGCCCGAGCCGAAGCCGCAGCCCGAGCCGAAGCCGAAGCCGCAGCCCGAGCCGCCGCCGCGGCTCAAGCCGCCGCCGCCGCCACTGCCGCACATGCCCCGCCGCGAGACCACCGGCCGGTGGTCCTCGCGCTGCCGGCGCAACCAAGGCCGCCGCGCCCGGTCACGTCAACGTGGCCGGCGCCGCTATACCCGTTCGCCGCCGCCGCCCCTCCTCCGACCTCCGGCGAGTCGTTCGTCGTGGGTTCGGTCCCGGTGGCTATTCCGACGGAGAAGATTTTGTCACCACCACCGGTGGTATCTCTACCACCGCCGCCGCCACTACCGCCGCCGCCGCCTGTCGCCGCCGCCGATGCCGCCGTTGATGATCTGTCTCGAAGGTTCGAGTCGGACGTCTCTGTTCGTCCTAGCGCGAGCCCGTTGAATCCGGGTGTCTCGAGCGGTTGCTCGGATCCCGCCAAGGTATATCTAATTTATTAGATATTTGATTTTATGTATTTATTTATTTATTTAAATAAATATATTTTCTGTGTTTGTCGTGCCGGTGATTGATCCTGTTACAGTTGCATCCGCGTTTAATTTCGTTTCCGCTGCTAAATTAATTTGGAATTAATTTTATCATTAAAATCGGTTTTAATTTATTTTAAAATCGGTAACCCGGATCCCACTGTAAAACCCAACAAATCTCCCCCAACAGGATTAAAACAGTAAAATGGGGTCGTGAAACTCACCTTCGGGTGCACAGCAATTCCAGATAAATAACGACAACAAGTAGCAACTAGCAGGTCTTGTATACGCTACCAAACACCTAACGAGCATATATATAAGTGTGTGTTCAGTTTGCAAGTGGCTAAGTCTAGACCGACGATGAAATTAAATAATGTCAAACGACGACATGACAAAAATAATAAAGTCCAAACGAGTCGAGGATGGCACATAGCCCAAACTTGTGACGATTACAAAAGTTGATGAAAAGTATATCATTGACCAATAATATACGTCCATAAAATCAGATGATAAAAAAAATATGTATATATATTTATTTATGTACATAACCAAATATACAATTACATCTTTATAAGATCGTTATAATATACATATATAAATTCAACGCTTGAATTATTAAAGTCGCAATGACGGTAAATGTACTATTTATTTACCCATATTTCAAGATATAAAGTTTACAAAAATGCTCGGTTTATATTCCCCATTACTATATGCAATTATATTTTACAAACTTCTAAAATTAAAATATATATATAATCCATTTCGAATTCTCCGACTAATATATATAACTTTCTTTAAAACTATGTTTTACCCAAAATAAAGAGAAACTCAAGATAAAAAATTAGTAACAAAGTTTACGAGCTTACAATACGCAAGAAACAATTTCGGTACAAGTTTTTAGGTTTTCAAATGCCTAAAATCACAAAATAAGTAAAAACAAAAAGAGATGAAGGCAATAGGGTTCGAACCCGTGACCTTTGGGTCTCAACAGAACGCTCAAACCACTCGGCCAGCGAGCCTTTTTGGTTACTGATTCGAAAGAGCTAGTTTTGTCTTAACACATTGCCAGTGATCGAGTTATTAAACAAAATAGAAAAAGGTTTGGAGGTGACAGGATTCGAACTCGGAACCATGCATATATAAATCAATAGTCTTAGCCGCTGGGCTAGGACCCTGAGAACGAAATTTGTTCAGCCATTAAGATATTTAAACATTCACGACCCGACTTCATCTTCTTCCTTTTGAACTCCGGTGATCGGAGTTTTATTCCGGTCACCGGAAAAACATGAAATACAAAAACGAACTATAGGGAGGTGCGATTTACATAAATAAACAATTACTTCATGTCAGGGATGGATTAGGATGCGTTTTTGATGCCGAAAAACGAACCCGAACTTCAATCGCGAACTCCGAGCATGCTTACGATTCTCACTTCCGTCAACTCCTGGTTGCTCATTGTAGATTCAGGATCACAGTGGTGTAATCTCTGGTGGTCGAATGGTGGTGGTTGGCCGGAATTTCTAACACCTTCGGTGGTGGTGGTGGCGGTGTCGCAGGGAGGAAGCGAGAGAGGAACGAGAGGGAGATGAGAGTGTTGTTGCGGTTGCAAACTGACCAACGAAGGTAGTAATGGATCAAAATAAACCGTCGCTGAGTGTAACCGATGTGAAATCATATCGGATTTATTACGGGGGCGGTGATCAGACTCTCGGTTACCAAAATGCTTCATATCGACTTTGGGAAATTGACAAGATTGGTCCCTCCCCATGTTACACAATGGAACACAAGTTTGGATAATGATGAGTGTAGCCCCTCTAAGTTTAGTTAACTAAAACAAGTTCTAGAATTTGCATAATAGGTCCCTCAAAGTTTGTGAAAGGTTAACAAAATCAAACGGAATTAACGGGACTAACTTGGACGATGACAATACGAATATATATCAAGACATGATTAACGCGTGACGTTTATAAAGGAAATAAAAACCTTAGATAATCTCATAAAGTCATAAATAATACTCCACAATTAGTTGCTTTAACTTCACATTAAATCATGGACATAAAATCATAACTATACGGATCAAATGGTCTATAAAAGTAAGATAAAGTACGAAAGTGTTACAAAAGGGTGCCTGCGAAGTACAAATTATCATGATGTTCAAAAGTCGCTTTGGCTTGGGCCGCCTGTAAATATTCACTTTTGCTAGGGTTTAGTGCAGGTTTACCGCGGGTCAGAACACACATCTGAACCGTAGCAGGAAATTTGATTTAGGGTAATTTTCCTTCTAGGCCCGAACAATTCGCAAGCATGGGGTTTGATTATTTCGAATATGTCTCTTTTGATAGAAATACGTAAGAGATATCTGTACCATCGTAGAAAGTAGCATTAAACAGTTTCGTCGAGGACATAGCCCCGTTAGATGGAGTTTCTCAAGATGAGGCTCTTGTGCATGACTTTAAAGTCAATCTTTGGTCCGGTACTGGTCCCACATTCAACGTGCCACCAATATTTATATAAAGGGTGTACCGTAGCTAACCCACCACACTACCAGCACCTTGAAAGTGTACCAGCAACCTACCATTAATAGTTATTAGTCAAACCACCTGGATATTTTCATCGAAAATAGAGGGCTTCAAGTTTCTCCCATACGCTTGCATGTAAAAGGGGTGAGAGATTAAAACCTCAATACGTTATGCAAACAAAAGGTGTACGATTTTTCATTCACCATACCAGAAAAATGCGTAAGGTTTGTTATTCTAGTGAAGGTCGTCGAGAGGTTGGCACACGCAGTGCGAATATCATAAAACTTCACATTTCAAGATGATCAAAATTTAAACAGGCCACAAGGTTTAAGTTCAAGCTGGGGGTTCATCAATGAAAGTTTTCTGAAAAGGACGATGAGGATTCGTGTATCAGGAATTTGTCGATAGCCGCTATGACAGGAGCGTGAATAAATATGCAAATGTATGGATATCTTGGTGTACTCGATGGGTAGGAAGGGATAATACAGGTTGATAGCACAATTAGCTATCGATAACAAGAAGTTCACACTCGATGGGTGTAAATAGGATTTCCATAAAAAGATTTTTATCGTTACTGCGATTGAGATACAAGGTAGTCTCATCATCAATGGTGTTTAACTAGTAGAAAAGCTAACCAAAAAAAAATTGTAACACCTTTGGGTTCAAAGCTTGAAAGCTCATCCAAGACATAAAGGATTACAAAAGCGCGAGAATCAGAAATCGTTGGTTGTTAAATCGTAAAAGGTTCAAATCATGCACATAAATCAATCGCACAGGTTCAAAAGGTCTATCGAGATAGTCATTACGTTAAAATTGGAAGTCATCAGCTTGAAACAAAGAAGACTCTTCACTATCATTACCTCCATTCGAGAGAAATATGCTTGTAGTGAGATAGGCAGTTTGTACAATCGCGAGGATGTTGCTGGCAACAAGTTTTGGTTCGCAGAAGAAAATCAGGAAATATGAATATTCAGAGGGACAATTCACAAGAGTTTTTTAGCCAACAAATATGCTCCAATGCTCACGGTATATGCTTGAACTAGTTTGTTTATCAAATGTTGCCTGGGAATTCATCCGGTGAATGTATATACAAGTTGTCTCTCAATCATAAAGTTTCGGGGATTGATATGGTAGGTAAAGTCGCAAAGGTAGAATTATGGTTCAAAATGAGTTCAAACCAGCCGAGTATTTCGTCGAGAGTGTTCGTAGTTACGAAAGACTTGTCATTTAAATACACGAGTTAAACGGTGCCCCTTCCGGACTAACATTCGTAATAGGTGTCAAAGGGTTCACCAATGGATTAGAATCCATATGTATAAGAGATGATATCATGCGCGATAGTGTTTACAAGATAGATGACTTCGATCATCTAGTCGAATTTCAACATGTTCAACATTCAGCCCCACGAAAAAAAAATTACAGAAATTTGCTCCCAATTACGACCACGAGCTTGCCTAGTAGGATTCTCCAGGATTTCCATATACTGCAAATTACATTTACGTGTGCACCCGTAACTGTGATTTACTTTATATGATCACCCTAGTTCCTCTTACTACAACTACCGGGTGTGGTGTGGTCCCTAACCCATGGTTATCTTGACCAGAATTTGTTAATGAGACAAGTTTTCGAGAATAGAATGCTCACTCAGGTTGGAATGACCCACCCGAAGCGAGTCAGCCAGAAATTTAGCTCAATAGGATCTGAGTAGAGTTTATCACAATTACCCTAGCTTAGCTCGAAGTTAAAGAATAATTATCACACATAGTGGCGTGATCACAATCCGATACACAAAGAGGTAATTTCATTCGAACCGCATCAGGTTTCATTGGGGTTATAAGAATCGTACTCAAGTTGTATTATTTCAACGCACAACGCGATAAAATCGAGGAAGGGAAAGATCTTAAGAGATCACAGCAAATGCGAAGACGATCAGGATAACGGAAATTGATATAAGTGCCCCATAGGCAGCTACTTGAATTCATACCCCGCTAACTCTAGTGAAGCTAAATCATCACGCTACTAGCAAATCGAGATAACATTTCCTAGACGGATGAGTAGAGATATACGTAAGGCAGGTATAACAAGAACCTCCTAGGTTATGAGAAAGGTTTAAGGACAAGAAGAGGTATTACACCACCTTCCCTATGCAGCATACATCCCAAGTATGGGCACTACGCCCAGTTGTTCAATCCGGAATAATCCCGAGCAGCAAACGACTCATCAAGAGTGAATATGTGGTCCTCTGATCTGATTCGACGTCTCGTCATCCATGGATGCTAGATAAGAGATATACTACTCAAATACGTTGAAGTCGACTCGAGAATAACCGGCTCCTCGCCGTGAGTATAAGAGAGTTAGATGATAAAAAAAACAAAACGGCATGTTGTAGACTAGGTGCTTGTAGGAGTGAGTATCACGATGCATGAGAAAAAAGTTTAAGTGTGCAACTAATGCAAAACAGTTACAGTCTAAGACGAAAATCTTAGTTCGCTGTAACCATTGGCTCTGATACCAATCTGTCACACCCCCAAAAATCCCACGCGCGATAACGCGCCGCAGGGAGCGTGACAAACCAGGATCGCCGTCCATTAGTTACACCAAACGACAAATAATTAATAAGAGCGTTTCATATTTCATTAAAATATAAAATTAGAGTTTTACAAATGCGGAAGCGTAAATACAAATAAAAGTACTTATTTAAAATCTTTGTCACCCAAAGTGACGTGGCTTGTTCAAAGACATTAAAAGCGTTTCAAGACTCATGCATACGTACTCGTGATACTCGAACATCCGCAACCTGAGAAATAACATGCTAAAAAGTGTCAACACAAAGGTTGGTGAGTTCACAGGTTTATCAGTTGAAAAACAGTTCAAGTTCAGTTTAAGATCGATTGTTCAACAACAATCAAGTTGAGTTTATGATTGACTATTCAACAATAGTCAAGTTGAGTTTAAGATTGACTGTTCAATAACAGTCAAGTTGTAAGAGCATAATCACTAATATATATCAAATAGCTAGCTAGGCTATATACATGAAACTTCGCACGTTGATGGTCACCGAAGCTAACAGTTTTTTACAGTTTGCGCAGTTTGCCTTGTTGTGTTTAGGACGAATATAACACCCGTTCGATATCCAATCGAGTCAGCGCGACTGACCCGGGTGGGGTTTGTCAGACCCAGTAGTACTACAATATATCTCCCGCTATCGTCATTAATACTAACGGTACCATAGGAAGGACTTTGTTGTATCAGTGTGCTACAAGTACTTCAGGTGATATATAAAAGTCTAATTATCTCAGTTGTATAATTCATGCATGTTAATCTCCCCCAACAGGATTAAAACAGTAAAATAGGGCCGTGAAACTCACCTTCGGGTGCACAGCAATTCCAGATAAATAACGACAACAAGTAGCAACTAGCAGGTCTTGTATACGCTACCAAACACCTAACGAGCATATATATAAGTGTGTGTTCAGTTTGCAAGTGGCTAAGTCTAGACCGACGATGAAATTAAATAATGTCAAACGACGACATGACGAAAATAATAAAGTCCAAACGAGTCGAGGATGGCACATAGCCCAAACTTGTGACGATTACAAAAGTTGATGAAAAGTATATCATTGACCAATAATATACGTCCATAAAATCAGATGATAAAAAAAAATATATGTATATATATTTATTTATGTACATAACCAAATATACAATTACATCTTTATAAGATCGTTATAATATACATATATAAATTCAACGCTTGATTATTAAAGTCGCAATGACGGTAAATGTACTATTTATTTACCCATATTTCAAGATATAAAGTTTACAAAAATGCTCGGTTTATATTCCCCATTACTATATGCAATTATATTTTACAAACTTCTAAAATTAAAATATATATATAATCCATTTCGAATTCTCCGACTAATATATATAATTTTATTTAAAACTATGTTTTACCCAAAATAAAGAGAAACTCAAGATAACAAATTAGTAACAAAGTTTACGAGCTTACAATACGCAAGAAACAATTTCGGTACAAGTTTTTAGGTTTTCAAATGCCTAAAATCACAAAATAAGTAAAAACAAAAAGAGATGAAGGCAACAGGGTTCGAACCCGTGACCTTTGGGTCTAAACAGAACGCTCAAACCACTCGGTCAGCGAGCCTTTTTGGTTACTAATTCGAAAGAGCTAGTTTTGTCTTAACACATTGCCAGTGATCGAGTTATTAAACAAAATAGAAAAAGGTTTGGAGGTGACAGGATTCGAACTCGGAACCATGCATATATAAATCAATAGTCTTAGCCGCTGGGCTAGGACCCTGAGAACGAAATTTGTTCAGCCATTAAGATATTTAAACATTCACGACCCGACTTCATCTTCTTCCTTTTGAACTCCGGTGATCGGAGTTTTATTCCGGTCACCGGAAAAACGTGAAATACAAAAACGAACTATAGGGAGGTGCGATTTACATAAATAAACAATTACTTCATGTCAGGGATGGATTAGGATGCGTTTTTGATGCCGAAAAACGAACCCGAACTTCAATCGCGAACTCCGAGCATGCTTACGATTCTCACTTCCGTCAACTCCTGGTTGCTCATTGTAGATTCAGGATCACAGTGGTGTAATCTCTGGTGGTCGAATGTTGGTGGTTGGCCGGAATTTCTAACACCTTCGGTGGTGGTGGTGGCGGTGTCGCAGGGAGGAAGCGAGAGAGGAACGAGAGGGAGATGAGAGTGTTGTTGCGGTTGCAAACTGACCAACGAAGGTAGTAATGGATCAAAATAAACCGTCGCTGAGTGTAACCGATGTGAAATCATATCGGATTTATTACGGGGGCGGTGATCAGACTCTCGGTTACCAAAATGCTTCATATCGACTTTGGGAAATTGACAAGATTGGTCCCTCCCCATGCAAAGTCGAAATTATGTGAACGTTTTTTTTTAAAAAAAAATTGTGAAGAGCAGTTAATAAATACTTAGTTTGTGAAAATAAAACAAAGTAAACAACTAGCCTAGTGGTAAGATCCCTTGCTTGATTTTGAAGGGGTGCAAGTTCAAATCTTGTGCTCAACATTTTTTTATTTTTCTCAGCTTTCTTTATTAATTTTAGTGCTATAAATGAGGAGAGTAAATGAGGTACTTCATTTTCCACCTCTTTTTTATTTACTTTCATTATAGACCCATTCTTTTCAAATACATTAATCTTAGACCCTTTTTATAATGAAATATTACAATATATAAAAATATAGACTTTTTTAATAGGCAAACATTTTGTCATATTATTTTTTTTCTCGCGTTAATTTTTCTTTTCTCTTCATTTTTATCCATTTACTATTATTTTTTTACTATTATATCGCTATCAATGTTACGGTATATAATTTTTTATCAAATCATGTAGAGTTTTTTTAGTCGGTTATTTTTCTTTACTCGCAATGTCGTGCCGCTACGCGCGCCTACATTAAAAACTATTTAGTAAGTAATAGACCAAAATTCTTTATGTACGTTTATATGAAACTGAAACATCTAAAGCTAGTAACTCCGTAAAAAAATTTGTGGACCCCCTAAAAAAAATTTCTAGTTCCGCCCCTGTCCCCATGTTACACAATGGAACACAAGTTTGGATAATGATGAGTGTAGCCCCTCTAAGTTTAGTTAACTAAAACAAGTTCTAGAATTTGCATAATAGGTCCCTCAAAGTTTGTGAAAGGTTAACGAAATCAAACGGAATTAACGGGACTAACTTGGACGATGACAATACGAATATATATCAAGACATGATTAACGCGTGACGTTTATAAAGGAAATAAAAACCTTAGATAATCTCATAAAGTCATAAATAATACTCCACAATTAGTTGCTTTAACTTCACATTAAATCATGGACATAAAATCATAACTATACGGATATATATATATATATATATATATATATATATATATATATATATACATACTCACATAAAATAATAGAAACATTACGTATAACTACATAACATGTCGTCACATAAAAAAAAATCATAGAATAAATTACGTGAATATATATACATATATATAACATAAAATCATGAGTTCAATTGCCACATAAAATGACGAAACGTTCACATGAGATCATAACACGTATGATTTATAAAAAAAACATCATAGAATATCAAACGTCTAGACTTAAGTGCATGCTCATATAGTGATTGGTTATACAAAACCCTAATTTGCTAAAGTCAACACAGTCAGTACATAAATGTTCCCACAACATTTATAACAGTTTGAGTTCAGTTAAAGTCAGAAAAAGACTTGAAAAGACAGATTGTCACACGCTGCTTTTCAGAAGCTTTGCTTTTCAGAAGCGGCAACAGAGTTCACAGTTCACCCATCCCAATTCCGGTAATGGTTTCAAAGTTCTTTCTTTGCTAAGCCTTTCAATCAGAACCCTAATCCGACCAATCTGACCAAGATGGTGAAGAAAACACAAATTGGACGGCTCCTGTGATTTGCAAACCTAATCCGATGATGCAAAATCACTTCTTTGGTTGGTATCACACGGATTCATCTCATTTTGACGAGGATGAGGCTTTGGTTGAAGTGTATAAAGTCGCACCATATTCGACTAATTTGCCACATCAGCCCGCTTTCAAATTTCAATCGTTTCTGGTAAAATTTGATTTCAATTTATATGGTTTTCTTATTTTGGGGTTAAATTGAAAGAATTCTTGTTTTGTTTTTAGCTACAAAGTTATGTGATAATTGGTGTTCTTACTGATTAGGTTGCCTGTAAAGAGTGGACTAGGTTTTACGATCTGTGCATTCTACAGCTATCAAGACCAGATTTGTTACAACGGTTGAGGTAAAGCACTTTGTTTTATAGTATGGTTTTATGTTCAAAAATTCAGTCTCATTTGAGGCTTCAATTTATGTTCTTGCCATTATCCATTATGGTGAAGGTTTCTTGATTCTAAGAGATGATATCTTTAAATGGGAATTGAAAAACTTATTTCATGAAATTAGTGGATTCGAATTTGGTGGTTTGAGCTCACCAGACTTTTGCTTGAATTCCAAATAGAAAATATGGATTTTTATAATTTGTGTTTTGAAGGTTCAAGAGAAGTAGTGAGATTTGGACACAGAAAATTACAACTTGATTTTGTGAGTTTTTTTAGATCGATTTAATGATTTCTTATACTTTTCAATAACACTCAAGTCTTCAAGATATTTTCATTTGAAGTTTAAATGTTCATTTTAGGCAACTTGATTTACATATTTCATATTTGTAGTAATATGCAAACCGTAGTTTTTTAAATTGTTATTGTCAAATTAGAAAGGTAACATATCAAACATCCAATAGTATAAAAAGAAACTATTAAAAGGTCAATATCAAACCATATGTCTTGGGCTGATGTTTTGGTGATCTTGGTTTTGATTCAGACACAGAGAAAATTCATTTAAATTAGTAATGGTTATAAGTTTTGAATCACTCTTCTACAATCATATGATCTGCATCTTAGGGACTCTATTTAGCATTCATTGAGGTTAAGCTATGTTTATTACAGTAGCTTCTAATAGGCTATTTCAAATTATTTATGATATATACATTTATGATATTGGATTTTATAATGACATACATGACTTTAAGGATCAGAGGTGGCATACTTTAGAAGTTGAAAACATAAAGAGTACACCTATGATATTATTTTAGATGATGGTGCTTTTTATAACCGGTAGGAATAACAACTAACATGCTGCTCTTTCTGTTTATATAGGTTATAGAGTGCTGTTAAATAAAGATTAAACTCATTGACTGGTCTATAACATCGTCGATTAATCTTTGAGGTATGTTTTCTGCGAGTCTAAGTTCTGATTCCATTGGACTATTTTTGTTGTTCTTTCTTGTTCTGTGACATTATTTTGTATCCCCATTGTGTCTAGATTTGGTAACTAAGGATACTTAGTTGGGTTCATTGTGTTTAAGGGATAGTTAAAATGTATTTATCCGTGAGAGTAAGTTTTGATTGCGAGAACTCTTTACAAATCTCCATGATGTGGGAGCTTCCTGAATATATATAGCATTTGTAATCTTAAGCCCATTTCTTACCGTTTTATACTTTTATATCAAAAGTTTATTGCCAAAGTTATTGTGAAGATGACATATATCTTTTTTCCGGTGGTTCTATAATTATTTGCATAAACTAGAAAGAAGGGGCTGGTCATAGAGGCTGTAGGCTTTTATTATATAAAAACCATGTTTCATTGTTGTAATCAAATCTTGAGCATGTACAGTCCAGTTTCTAAAAATCCCAATTTTGAGACATGTTGTTGTTGGTTTAATACCTAGCCTCACTGAAAGAACAATTTAGAGACATGTTGTTGTTGGTTTAATACCTAACTTCTGATTAGGTGTTTTAGAGATTCATAATTTTTATTATGTAAACAGCTGCAGGTTTGTTAAAGGAGTGATCACTGCTTCTTCTACCTGGTATGTTCTAATTAGCCTTTGCATCACAGGTGCAGGTTTGTTAAAGGAGTGATCAATGCTTCTTTAACCTGGTATGTTTATGAGACTGCAACTTTTTGATCATAGATTTTCAAGCTTATTTTATGTCTATCAGAATTCTATTTGTTATCATAGATTTTAAAGGGCTAACTTTCTAACTATTCTATTTGTTATCAGTATTTTGTCTTATGCTTATTTATGTTACATGAGAGGCCCCTTTGTTTACAAGAAAAGAACTAGAGCATCTACTAACAGTTTGTCACCATCCTTTGTTTTCTTCATTATTCGTCTATAATTATCTACATGGAAGTTTATCCTAATAGTGAATTCGTTAGGGCTTAAAGAAGGGTCAACAATGATACTCGACTTCAAAATTATTTATAGTCGCGACTGTTACATGTTTTGGATTGCAATGAACAAGTATTTGGTTGACTTTATGATTTTAGTGCTATTGGATTTTTAGGAACTAATTAGGTTATCTAAGTATGATCTGGTTGTTGTTTGAGCATAGCACACCGAAAATCCAATTACTTCAATACCTTGTTGTTGTTCCTGACCCAGGTAATTTATTTGTATCCTTTTACCATTTCCTTGTATATTTGCTTTGTTTTTATTTGCTTATTGTTTGGCTTTGCTATTTCTTTTGTAGTTATTATGTGGTCATTGATTTCTTTTTGGTAGGATTAGGTTTCTTTGTAGGTTCTAGCATAAAGCTGCTAAATTTAGGATGACTTTTGTGTCAAACCAATAGTAAAGCTGCCAACATTTTATGTTATAAAAGAACTTTCAAGTCATCCTAAATTTTGTCATGTTTGACTTTTGAGGTCAAACCAGTAATAAAGCTGCCGTTCCAAAAAAAAAAACCAGTAATAAAGCTGCCAACTTTTTCCCAAACTCATGAAAACCTTCATGAATTTTCAAAACTGTGGGACGGTCTGCTGCATGCTGCAGCTGATATTGTGAGGCACATAGAGTATGTACATTTGTGTCTCTTTCCTTTGCAACAAAACCCAAATCAAACCACACCAAATTCCTTTTTAAAGTGTGTTAGAATCTTAATCCTTTCCTCATTCATGGTTTTCCTCCACCCTAAGTTTCCAAAACTTAAACACTTTTAAAAACTTCTTAAACACTTTTCAAAAACTCTTCTTTCCTACATTTTTCATTGTGAATGCATTAAAAGTTTCATATACATTATGGTTGCAATTTGACTTGAGTTTTAATGTGAAATTAAGAAATCTTGGAACAGTTTCGGCCACAAAACATGGACATGACACCTCCGGTGGCGGTGGTGGTAGGGAGCTGGGTATGGCTACTTGAGATCTCAGGCCATGTGGAATGTTGGTGCAGAAGAGGAACTTTTGGTAATTATAGTTAGATTTATGTTTATCTTACATATTTGAATTGCATTGTACACTACTATATAAAGAAAGATGTGTTTCTTTTTGGATATTCTTAGCTTTGTAAGGCTAAAAGTCAGTATTCATTTTGAAAAAATGGGGCTAAGATGCTAACAACCTTCCTGATATGATTGCTGGGTGAAAGACCATTTCGTATTAATGTGTTATTGTTTGTAGGAGATTTGAAGAAAATGTTAGCAGGGCTAATGGGATTGAACCCTTTGTAATTGATGAAGCTACTGGTGGAAATCCGTTAAAAAAAAAAGAAGCTGGTGAAAATAGAGATTTATGTAACTTTTTCAAAAAGATTGCATTTTAAATTTCATTTGTTGCTCGCTTTTGCCGATTATTAAAGATTGGATTTTAAGTTTGTTTTGTTAATCACTTTTTACGTTAACATTGTAATTGTATAAGTATATAACATTGTTGTAACTAAATTCAAGTTTATCTTTCCTTCCTAAAAGTCATTTCCATGCTTTAAACTTATATACATCTTTTAGGTTTCTAGAAACGATATTCATACCGTGCATCACGGGTGGGTCGTTCTATATTATAACGAATTAAAAAGAAAATAGAAGAGGTAATTAAGTTATGTACGAAGATAAAATACT
This sequence comes from Deinandra increscens subsp. villosa, assembly GCA_039602395.1. Lineage (NCBI taxonomy): Eukaryota > Viridiplantae > Streptophyta > Magnoliopsida > Asterales > Asteraceae > Deinandra > Deinandra increscens. The sequence continues at coordinate 20,034 of JBCNJP010010679.1, forward strand.
AAATAATGAGTTCAATAATTGAAGGCAATCATGACTATACTATTACAAAAAAGGCCTTTCTTGACGTGCAATGCGTGTCAAGAAAGGGTCTATTTGACACGCAAATGTGCGTCAAGGAAGTCGGGGTCAAGAAGCTTCTTGACACGCAAAATGTGTGTCAAGAAGTTCTTGACGCGCGAACAATGACATGCATTTTATGACGCGCATTGTGTGTCATAAAATGCGCGTCAAGGAAGCCCCCGTCATAAAGAAAGATGACACGTATTTTTGCGCGTCATGATTTAAAAAAATATAAAAAAAATATTTTTTATAGAATCACTATTTTTCACATTAAATGGCAATCAACCTAATAATACAAAATAAAAATACACTTATAACAAAAATGTGTATTTCATATATATAGCAAACTGAGTTTGATACAAATAATAATTAAGAATTACAAAGTTAATGACATAAGTTTACATTGATACAACTCTCCTTCATGATTCCTTGCCATTCGAAATCTAATTACGTGTAGTGGTTGGTCAACAAATAAATATACCAATATTTTTCCATTCTTGTTGAGTTTCACACCCACAACCTCCAATCCCAAATTCTACAAACATTGTTAGCATATCCTTCATTTTCTCAAGTTCCTTTACAAGTCAATGAACCGCCCCCAGACGAAACAAAAGCCAAAACCTTTAGATAGCTAACCTTGAGAGAGAGTGTCGTTTTCACTTCTTTGATCCATTCTTTCATCGGCTTTTTGCTTATGCTTTTTTATCTAGTTCACTCATTGTGTCAGCCCATTTATAACTTCCAGTTCTTTATCAAACTACCCT
>JBCNJP010010680.1:0-20855 GCA_039602395.1 Deinandra increscens subsp. villosa
GACGGGACGGAGTGGGCGGCGTGGGCGCCGCGGCGCCGAAATTCTAGGCGGCAAACACCGCCGCCGGTCGATCGGCAACGGCAAAAACCAGTTTTGAAATCGACATCTCGCCGAACGGCAAAAAAAATTTATAGCCGTTGAACGGCTCTTTGGATTAAAAAAAAAAAAAAATTCTTTTACTTTTTACAATATATATATATACATATATCACCACTAATTTCACTCTCACATTTCTCTCATTTACCAATTCATCTCCTTTCATCTTCAAAATTCTCAACTTTCATCTCACTTCAAAATGACTTGGACTACCAACGAGGAGCTCGCTTTGGCTCGCGCATTCTACCACGTGTCCGATGAGAAGGTTCTTCATCACTCAACGGCGGATAAATTTTGGGCTAGAGTGCTTGACCATTTCAACAAAGAACTTGGTGGTACGAATAAAACCGTACACCAAATGAACTCGAGATGGCAAAAAATAAGTTCGAAGATTAACAACTTCGAAAGCGTGTACTTCGAAATTGAACGAAAAGCTACCTTGGCGGATCTTGAATCGGGTTTGATGTTTAAGGCGTTGTGCGAGTACCGAAAAATACATGACAGAAAGGGTTTTTCACACGTTGAGGTTTGGACCTTGATGAGGGACCGTCTCCAGAGGGCGTCAACTTCAAATAATAATATCTAAGTTTCTTATGTAATGTTTTTTTTAGTGTGTTTTTTTTTAAGTAATGTCATGTTTTTTCTTTATTATGTAATGTTTTTTTAAAAATAAATGTGGTGTTTTTAAATAAATATAGTGTTTTAAAATTAATTACAATATATATATAACTCAAAAACATTAAAAATAAATTAACATACAATTCTTCATAATCCTCACCACTCCCTCTCAAAATCCTTCAAAATTCTTCAAAATTCTTTCTTTTTCTCTTTCCTGCGTGGCACCCTCCTATTGGTTACAACCCATTCTTCAAAATCCTAAAAATTCTACCACTCCCCCCTCCCTAAGTTTCGGCGTTTAAACCGATGTGTGGGTCCAAAGACCAGATGTGTCCCATTTATTGGACCCTAGTACGGGTTGATGAGAGTGGACACGTTTGCTGTTTAGGTGTATTTCAAATTTAAAATATGAAGTGGCAAACAAAATCTAGAGTTTGGTTTATGTTAAAAACTTTAAATATACTAAAGCTTTTTGCTAGTGTTCAAAGGTTTAACCAAAAGAGGATCATAACCATTGCGGGTAGTGGACGATAAATGTGTACATGTTTCAAATGTAAGGGGGGGGGGGGGGGGGGGGAAAGCCTTAAATGTCATGGGTATGTAAATTAGATTATTTTATTAGGTTAGGTTTTAAAATTTAAAAGTTTTATTTAAAAGAAATATATATATATATATATATAGGGCCATAGGGGAGGGATATAATGAAAACATCTCCGAGTTTGAAAAACCGTGAAAACCAAGCTAAAAAATTCGATTTTTGTTCCGATTTTTTTTATGGTGATTCTCTAAGTTAAAAGGACCCCTTTATGCAAAAAAATTAAAAAAAACGCCTAGTAAATTTTTTTAAAAAAAATATTTTATAACCGAGGTTACATATAAAAATCGGAACAAAAATCGAATTTTTTAGCTTGGTTTTCACGGTTTTTCAAACTCGGAGAGTTTTTCATTATATCCTTCATCTATATATATATATATATATATATATATATACTAGGGGGTACCCGCGCGTTGCGGCGGCGATAGTTTATAGTGTGTTATTTGTCTTCTGTTCGCGCGTTCGACGGCGACGACAGTTTACAACGTGATACTTTTTCTTGGGCCGATGCGGCGGCAACAACAATCAACCAACTGATACTTGTTTTCTGTTAGTATATTAATTCTCTCGTAATATGTTGTATTGTACATCTGTTAGCTTTCTCATTCGTAGCATTGGTTCTCAATTAAATAATAATGAGCACACAGATAATGTTAGGTAAGTGATCATAAACATAGTCATTTAAAAATAAACATCTAAACACATGTATAATAAAATAAATATATTATTTTTGAACAAAAAATCTATGTATCAACAACTCCTGTTGCAATGAGATCAGTTATAGTAAGATTTAATGGGTCAAAAATTTCCCTTTATTTTTCATGCCTGCACTTAATCTTTTCCTTCATCAAAATAACCATCTTTGTTTGTTTTACTATACCATCTTTGTTTTACTGTGTCGTAGGTTCTTTCCCCTTGATCTATAATTTATAAAAATATCCATAACTATAAACAAACCTTAAAATTTCCACTCTTTAGATTCAAGTGTAGATCATAACAAATAAACCACTTATAGCACCTCAAGCGTTGCTACGTGTTTGTAGTGTGATGGAACATTTTAAGAAATGTATAGGTTACGAAAACTCAGTTTTCAAACCAATTCCTTTAAGTATTCTTAAACACTCTATTTAAAAGACATCTAAATTATTATTAACTTCTAATTATAAAGAGACAAAAACTAATAGGTGTGCCCGCAAACATCTTTGCTATCTATACGTGATATTTGAAGGTAAAAAATAAAAATAAAAAAATAGCATACCCTATTTAATACTGGTGGCGTCTTTACTGTATCCATATATGATTAGGTAAATAAATAAATCTCAAATTCTAAAGTAATGTAACTTTATAAAAATATAAAAAGATATAAGAAGATTATTCGAATTTAAAACATTATACATTCTCAACAACTAAACAAAGATAATAAAAGCTCAAAAATATATATAGAAAATAAAATAAAAATTGCAAGATTATTTAACTTGCATCAAGGTGGTTGGTTGTGTTAAACATTGCATCAGTTGGTTGATTTTGAGAAGTATTATTGGGCTGAATTAGCAGTACTTGAGAAGAAGCCTCCTGGCCTTCATCAGGGTCAAAATGACATCATAGTATTTGAGAAGAAGCCTCTTAAACTCTTAGTCTCCTGGACTTCATCGGGGTCAGAATGACAACATGATCATGTTGAAGTTAAATGGTCTTCTACTTATATTGACAAACATGCATCTCAGCACCAATTCTATCGAGGATCACCTAGAGTAGAATCACGTAAAAGGGATCTTAATTTAGATAGTTATCTTAGTTCTTGACACATTCCACATAACATCAGAAAAATTGCCATCATAATATTTCCCCCCTCATAGTCATCTTACTATAAACCCTGGATTTGGTTCTACTATCCATGAAACCATGTAAATACAGTAACCTTCTTACCTAACTCGACAAGACGTAGGAGACCAAGAAACGTCAAAAAACGGATTCACAAAGGTTGAGCGGCAACCAATCAAAATATAACATGCAGTCCTAAAACTAAAACAACCCATATATGATTAATGATATGTGATTGCATAACATAGACAAAATATCACTAAAATGATGTTGAAACATGCAACAAGTATATGCAGATAATATTTTAGGAGATTTGCTCATTATGATACTAAATAACTTCTTCACTTTAAATCATCATTGGATGGGTTATATAAATTACCTCTTCATTCGCCAGCACTTCTGTAATGAGATATGTGATGCTAACTCAACAAATATTAATATCATATTTCTTTCATACCTATTTAAGGATAGCACCATAATCAAACACAAACAAAGGAAACAAAACACCATCACAATTGTTTCGAGCGGGAAAATATATACCTATACAATCATAGGCATAAATATTAAAAGAAAATGGTATAAATAATGATCAGTGAATGCAAAAATGAACAGGTCTGGGTAACGAGTCAAAACCCCCAAGATGTGCAAAGAAGAACTCAGAATATAAATCTAAAAAAAACTACTTTGAAAACAAAAAATGGATCTCTTATCAGATATCATAACAATCAAGCAACCTAAATTATTCACCTCTATCAGATTCAAAAATTAAATATAAATAGCAAAGCATATTAAAAATGGTAAGCAAACATAACAACAGAGTAAACCAAATACACTACGAATAGTATGCATGGTAAAACAATTAATAATCAATTCAATAGATTAGTATAATCAGTCACCTTATCAGCAGGTGCTAGAAGCTCAGAAGCAGTAGAAATATCAGCATATAAACACAAATTGCTCTCTTTCTTTAGCTACCCATTTCCCCTTTAGCAAACCTATTAAATCTGTTTAAAAAATAACAGAAATAAATACTAATTTAAATTAATAAAATCTGAATCCGAAGAAGGTGCTGGTTTATAATTGATAGCAATCTTCACCTAATAGCTGTTTTTTGCAACCTAACCTGAACCAGTCTTGACGTGAATCAAATATGAGCATTTTTTGAGTCATCCCCGTCATTCTAAAAACTAAGAACCCAATAAGTGTTCAAAGATGAATTTAATCAAAATCAATCGATCACAGAAACTCCAGATAATAAATGACAAAAAGAAGACAACGAATTAGAATGAAAACAGACTTCAAAATCAGAGAAGATTGATGAAAGAGAAAGAGTGTTATTTTTTTAGCTAATGGATCACAATTGTCACCTCGCCTCAAATATACTCTTGGGTCACATGAAAACAAACGACCAATATTGTATGAGAGACACTGAATATTATTAAAATGTTTTAAACTCTAGACAAAAATGTTTATGGTGAACCCGACAAGTTTAGACCCATACCAGAAAATACTCTTAACTACCCAACCTAAGGTTGTTATGTAACATCCCAAAATTTGAAATATGTGATTAATGTGGTTAATACACATGATATATGTGTTAGATAGCTAAACGTGTTAAAACGTTTGAAAAATGCATGTTTACCCATTACCGGGTAATAAACTGATAAATAACTATATTGCATGAAGGATATATGTGTTAATTGATAACATGAGGAAGGGAAATGAAATTATATGTGTTTTATATCAAAGATAATTGATATATATGATGTTAGCATGAAAAACGTAGCTAAACGTTTATATGATAGAAATAAATGATAACCGGGAGAAAATAGGTTTACACGATTACATGATATTGAAATCATGTATAGATATATGTCTAATAGCATGAATACATGTGAAATATTCATTTAATGAATATATATATGGAAATACGTGTTTGGATAGTTATACGTGTGATAAATGCATGCTTAAATAGTCAACAAGAAAATAGAAGGGTAGAAAGTATAAATTATAGAAATACACAAATATATATATGTATATACATTATCATATATGACCCGAACCTTCAAGAATGTTAGAAATATGTTTAGGAAGGTCATAAGATGTAAAACGATAGTTACATCGAAAGTTAGAAGCTTAATATGCATAAGATAAAAGTTAAAGGGCTAAAAGTGTAATTTATTTAAAGTTATGAATACTTACGGATATTATACGTATCTATAACTTTTATAAGTACCCCGAGGCTTATAATATATTATAATAATGTCCTAAAATGATTCGGTACATAAAATGACGTGTATTATAAAGTTTGAGGGGCCAAATGTGTAAATAGTGAAAAATATATATAAATATATATAAAAATATATACGTATGTATACGTATATCATCGAGAGTGTCCCGAGCCTTAGAAACTTTATTTAACATGTTTTATAATAGTTCGGTACATAAAATAACGGTTTGATAGCAATTAGGGGCTTAAAATGTAAATATAAAAGACAGGGACCAATTCTGTCATTTCTCTATTCTCGCCAGGCGGTACGCGCGGAACCTTCCCTGGTCCGGCGCGATACGCGGCCCGCCGGCGACGCAGATTCATGACAGCTCGTTTTTCTTCGACGTGTTGAGCAAGTTTGATCCAAATAGTCACCCTTAACGTGTCGTTTTTGTTGCCTAATCACCCTAAACACGTAGCAGACCCTCCTGCGCACCTAACAACTATAAATAACGGATCAAATCGTTCGATTATGATCACCAATTCACGAATTCATCCTCTAAAAACCCTATTTCTGCCGGAATCTTCATCGGAGCAATACGCATAAACGGAGGGGAGTTAGGATACGAAACTCAGCAGTCAAGCTCCTCTAGGTAAGGTCTAAAATAACCTCTTTCAGATTTGGCTAATTCGATTTCTAGATATGACTTTTAAAAATGCATAAAATTAGGGTTCTTGGATATAAATCATCAAATTCGGGTGATCGGGTGGGAGTTAGGCTCTGAATTTTTGTAGGTACTCTTAAAATGATGTTATATAAGAAAGCCCTAAGTTTTTTTCAGACTTGGTAAAGGTTTGGTATGGGTTTTGTAAACGTGTCAAAAATTAGGGTTTTCATGTCGTTATCCTGCCCAAATCGAGCAAACGGTTTTGAATTAAGCTTTGAGCTTTTAAAGGGTATTATAAAATGTTATAATGGATAATACCCTAAGACGGTTTTGAATAAAAATGAGTTTTGCTATAAAAACCAGAAAAATGGGAAATTAGGGTTTCTGAATATGATTATTTAATATAAAATAATCCGGAGGGTATGGGGACTTGAAATTTGGTATGGTAATTAACATGTTTATATATATAATAAACATATATGGGTTTAAAATGGAGAAATAATAAAGTATTTAAAATACCGAGTTAATCGGATATTAGAGGTTCGCGCGGACCGGAAGGGTAGGCACCTGTACACTGGGGTTTCTGGCAATAGCGGGGGTGTCGCCATCCCATCTGGGCAATGGCATCCCAACACTGGGCGACCCCGGAGTGAGTGTCTACTTATAGGAATGCGCGTCTTCGTATTATCATTAAAAGAAAAGGATAACTGCCTAAAGGGCATTTTGGTCATTTTGACCTTTAAAAAGGATAAACTTAATAATTGAATATTATTAAGATAATAAGATGTTAAAATAAACATAGGAAGTGTTTATTGTATAAAACCTTGCGTTAACGCCATACGATACGCAAATTAGGTTAAATCGGGAATCGTTGCGGAAGTTCCGTTCGTGTAACGAGTTAAAGACATAAGGTGAGTTCTATGAGCCCACTCTTAAATGTTTTAAATGTTTTAAATGTTTTCGGGCTGATATACATACAAATGTTATAAAATGCATCTAAAAGATTTATAACTGAATTGTTGCCTATCCGAATTATTGGAGTATTAAACTGTTGAATTACCTTTGAGTAAATATATATCAGATTGCTAAGGTGCTAATTGTTAATGGATATATTGAACTGTTAAATTGTTATTGAATTGATATATATACGTGGACTGTTATGGAAATGCATATACGTGAAATATCTTGAATTGATAAACTGTTGAAAGGCTTTTGGGATATATATATATATATAGAGATAAATATATATATATGGTATATTATGAAATCATTTGTACGTGTTATAACGTAAATATAATGACTGTGATATGATATGTGTTATATTTGCTTCGAAATTAAATAGTCAAGTGATAAAGGGATTATTAGTAAACGTTATAGTGAATATGTATGATTATATGAGAACATGTGATACATTCGCTTTATTATTATGTGGTGGATACGCCGCTGGTACTTCCTATATATAAACATAATAATATTAGTTACCCGGTATATCAGAAGTGTGGAGGATACGCCCTGTATACATACACCAACGGTAAATTGGGGGGTGTCCACGTGTTGCAGTATATGAAGACCTTATCACTGTTTACTAATAATCTTAAGTCACTTGGGTATTTAACTAGGGGCGGGTAGTCGTACAGGGAGAGTTATGAGGTAGTGTTGCTCAAGGGGATTGGAGACCACTACAAATAGAAAAGGGAAAAAGCTACTGTCCGTTACAGGGAATGCTCTAAAGGGGTAAACTCGGCAGCTATCAAATAGGGGAAGGCGGTGCAACTGTCCGTTACAGGGAATGCTCTAGAAGGATAAACTCGGCAGTTAGCAAATAGGGGAAAGCGGGGCGACTGGCCGTTATAGGGAATACCCTAAAGGGGTAAACTCGGCAGTCGGCAAGGATGGTTTCTCTGCTTATGTAGTAGCAGGGTTTACACTGGTAATAGTTGTTGGGGTTATAGAAAAGGGATATTGGGATAAATGGTTTTATAGGGGGTGTTTCCTGTTAAGGAATATTACGTGTTGTATAATTGTGATATATATTATACTTGATAAATGTTTGTGAAAAAGGGATCTTGCAGGTCCAAGGGTTTTAAACCTCATGCCGAGGTAAAGCTTTTAAAATATAGAACTCACCAGCGTAAGCTGACCTTTTCCAAAAATGTATGTATGTCAGGTCAGGGTGAGGCTTCGACTAGTTGTGAGAAGGCCCTGGTGATAAGGGATTAGACGGGCAAGCTATCGGACGGAAGGAGAGTTCCTGACAAGCTGGCATAGATATAGAAATAAAACGTAGTGACGTTAGTATTTCTTTATGTAAATTATCTCTTACTTTGTAGTACTTGGCAATTAAATAAAAGTTTAAAATTTCCGCTGCTTAGTTATCTCTGTTAATACCTTGTGTTCATGAGTAAATCCGATTCGTGACCCCTTCTAGAGCCAAGTCTGGAAGTGGGCGTCACATGTTATGGTTATGACTTTCAGTACTTAGCATCCTGGTCACAAGGAGTAATCATACCAGCTATTACAAGTCCCAGCCATCTTTCAAACAGTTGTCTAGAAGCTCGATGACTGCAATTGCAGAAATCCCAGGGCGCTTTAATATCACAATTTCCACCTACAATAAACACAAGCTCGGTATATTAACACATGTCAAACTGAATACAACTAATAAAAATCATCCAAACAGTTATATATTAATTGGTTGCTTAAAAGAACTGAACATTAAAATAATAACTAATGAGAAGTATCGAAAACAAAATATCATTAATAATATGTTTTGGGGAAGTTCTTTTACTTTATAATCAAAAAAACAAAACCTCATGTCAGTTTGATGTCAAGGCTGGTTCTCAGCTATTCGTTAGGTGTCTCCGATTCTCCGGTAAACTTTTTGTCACTAATTCCCTACCCGCACAAAGAGACTGTCACATCAAATAATCTCATTAGAACCAGGAACCTATAGTGATGCAGTCCCAATCAACAAAACTATGACTATATATGGTTTATAGGACCAGGAACCAATAGATGTGCATAATCCCAGCTGTTGGACTTTTATGTGAAATGAACCCATCATTAAGGCCAGCTAATCTCCTACAGATTACAGGATACTGCTTCCCTTCCTCCACTCTCCTATAATAAAATCTGAATTCCACCTCAAAATTGCAATAGACAAACTAATTATTCGAATTCATATAAAAAATCTAATCATCAAAGAGAAAATGTCGTGATACTGTGATTAGGTCAGTCACGTAACAAATATACAATAAGCTAGAAAATATATGATTTTCATAATCAATTTAGAAAACAATTATAATGGATATTAAATGAAAATAGAAACTGAAGGTACCAAGGGCCCAAGCTAGTTGTAAATGTCATTTCACTTCTCAATCTTCAGCTCTTACTGAAAGTGAATGGAACAAAACCCATAAACCACAACTGAATATCATAATTTTTGTCAATATTCTAGTGTTTTTCTGTAAAAAGTGTAGCAAATCAAATTTGAAGCAGAGAAATTGTTAAGTATACATAGACTAATATACCTCAAACCTCTAGTATCATTTTTGTTGTGATGACAAAACATCTACATAAAGAAAAGCCTAAAAATTCATCTAAGCATGAGACAAAAACACAAAAAAGCATCCAGGTTAAACAAAAAGCTGAAATTTACCCAATTTCCCTCTTGGGAGAACAAACCGCGTGAACAAATTCTAAATTCTAAATATGACTAAGCTCCTGGGGCGGTACACCAGAGAGATGATTCTACGAAAGATCTCTGCAAAAAAAAGTTTTTTTTTTGCAATGTTTATAAACCGAAGGAAACTAATGAATGGGCATGATCACTTACATGTCCATGATATTTCTTAAGTTTCCAAACTCATTTGGTAAGTATACGGCGAACTCATTCCGGCTCAAATTTACGCAGCAGAATAACAACTCGTTTGTACTTGGTATTAATGCAGAATCTGGGGATAAAACAGTCCAAAAACTTCCATAGTTCTACACTAAAACAGTAACCAGATTCTGCACTTCTAACAACTTATAAAATAAAACCGTTGATCATTCTGGATAGAAAACACATACATTTATACAAACAATTAGTAAAATCTCATTTCATAACAAACAATAACATAATCATATATTATGTGGTCATAATGTATCCAGTTATCAAAAAGGCTCCCTGAAAATTCCCATCAAACGAAAATTTTCTTTAAGAACCTATGTTAATCAAAGCATCAAAGCAGAATAGTATAAACTAAAAGCATGAATGCTAAATTCTCAAAGATTAGAAAACACAGAAGCTGGGTTGACTGATATATAATAAAAGCCAATTAGCTCATGTCATACCTGATCAATCACCTGGAAATGAATTTCTTACCTGCAAAGTGCAAAGGAAAGGAAAAAAACCATCGATGAGCCAAGAAACCATAGTAAAATATTACAGGTTCAAAAATATTAAAAACACAGTGACCTGCAGTGTTTGAAGCTAACGAACAGCTACTCCCAAATCTGCATAAATCTCATATCCTCAAATATGACTTGAGTATAAATCTCATATCCTCGTAAAAATCTCTAGAGAAATTAATCCCAATGAAAACCATCTTAACACAAAATCACACCAAAAAATAAACATACATAGCAATCGAAGTCATGTGCAGATAAACGAGTACAATGTAAACAATCTGAACACATATTCAACCCTAAATAAATCATTTAAACACACAAAATCATTCCAACTCAGATTAATCAACCGAACCCAACAAAGAAACAACGCATTTAAAGGAATCGAAGAAGAATGCAACAACATTGAAGTAAACGGAGCCAGTGAGATGGAAACATACATGTGGAAGTCGTGTCTCCAAAACAGATATTGAAATTAGAAAAAGCATTCGAACTTTCAGTGGAGAATTTGAATTTCAAATCGCATACCAGTGCATCATTGGGTTTTGAGAATTGCTTTTGAAATCGTTTGATTGAAGAAGAAATCTGCTTTCTCCATATCAAAACCCCAAGATTTTCCGATTTTGATTGTACTTATGCCTATGTTTTGCGTTTGTGGTTTGAATTAGGGATAAAATTGTTTGAATGATGGTGACAAAACGAAAGCGTTATCAGGGTTGTTGATGGATTAAGAAACTGTGAATCAGAGAAATGGGAAAGAACACTGCAACAATTCCAGAAATAGAGAATGTGATAAAGAGAAGTCTCCGATGTGGTTTAGGGTTTAGTTCGATGGTACGCGGGTTGTGTTCTAACCGGGTTTGATTCATGGATTTAAAAGACCCGGCCGAATAGAAGAATCATGTGATGCATTGGTGTGTTGTACATGTAGCCTTAAAGATTGTACCTCTTAATTTTCACTTGTAACTTATGCATAAATAAGTTGTACATCTTAATTTTCAACCACTTGGATAGAATATGCATTATAAGATAGTAGAGATATAGGGTGCAGTTCGTATACGGACATCCATTTTGCCTAAGATCCGTGCGGACAGGGGCAATCTAGTAATTGTCCACATCCCTTCCTTATTTGTATTTTTGGTAGTTATTCATTTCCCCTACGCTTTTTCAAACGGCTATAACTTTTTCATACGACATTATTTTTCAAAAAAAAATTCACCATAAATCTAGTCGGGTTATTATCTTGATTTCGAGACTAGGTTTGCTCGATTTGGAGAAAATTTTTTTTTACGTTTTTTAGCGTTTTTCCAGTACACCAACACAACAGCATAAAAATGCAAACATACCAGCATACTAGCACAGAAACACACAAACACCCTAGCACAGAAATATACGCGCACCAGCACACCAACACACCAGCACAGAACAAAAAACTGGTGATTTTTTTAGTTTTTTATAAGTTTTTAAAGTTGTGCTTGTATAAATCTGTGCTACTTCTGTGCTACTTATGTGCTGTTGTAAATATTAAGCAGTACCAGCACTAAAACGATGTCTAACAAACTTGGAAAACCTAACACAAGCACAATCAGCATAAAAAAAATACCAGCACAGTTTATAAAAAATAATTTCTTGGAAAAACGCTAAAAAAAAAACGTCAATTTTTTTTATGCTGTTGTGCTGGTGTACTGGAAAAACGCTAAAAAACGTCAATTTTTTTCTTCTCCAAATCGAGCAAACCTAGTCTCGAATTAAAGATAAAAACGCGACTAGAATTATGGTGATTTTTTTTTAAAAAATAACGTCGTATGAAAAAGTTATGGCCGTTTGAAAAATGGGGCGAAACTTGAAAAAAAAGTCAACAAGAGTTCTCTCCCTATTTTGCCCTTCCATCCTTAATTTACGTTTTATCTCTCTTTCCTCAATCTTTTTTAATCTCATCCATCCAACTAAATGATCTAATGGTCCAAGATTGTCCCTACCGATCTTAGGCAAAATGGTGGTTTGTGTGACATCCGAGAATTCCAAGGTTAACTTCCGTTAGACAAATTCCGTTAGTTACGTTATAAGTGTTAACTTAGTAACTAATGCTTAACTAGGCCGAATACGTCCACGACCTTTGGTTGATCACCGAACCCGTCCATATGTGTTATGTGTTTATTTATTTATTGTCATTATGTGCAATGTGATTTAAACGCATGATTTAGTACTAAGAATAAAATGAAAAATTGCCCTTTTTGGTCGCCAGCGAAACTACAGGGCGAAACTATAGTGTCGCCCGGTAGTCGGCTAAATCACTTGACTTGCACGAGTTCAGAGCCAGTTTCGCTGGCCAGCGAAACTGACCAGCGAAACTAGCCCCTGATATATAATAACATAAAACCCTAGAGATCCCATTTTTGCCTCATTTCACACAAAACACACACCACTCTCATCTGCTCACTCGAGATCTCTGGCCAGCCGGGAAAACCACCAAAGGACCATCATCACATCATCATCCATTCGAATCCAAGACCCAATCGTAAGCCCCATGAGCCTTTTTATGTGTTTTCTTGGTGTTTTACCTTAAAGCATGCCCAAACCTTCATGAAATCGTGTATGCTTCTGTGATAATGCTTAGGAAGGCTAGATCCACCATAAAGTCTGTAACTTTACGTTTGAAATCCATCCATAATGAGGATTTATGCCATTTTAGTCATTTTAGGTTTAAAATGTGTTTTTGGTGATTTGATGATGAAAACCCATGTTTAAGGTGTTAAAACTTGTTGTTTGATGTTGGTAAATGATTATGCATGCTAGATATTGAATTACATGAAATATGGAAGCTGTTAGATTGATTTTTAGGCTGATTTACGTGTTTTTCGCGACCAACGAAACTGTACTGTTCTCTGGGCGAAATTACTTAGCGAAATTATGTATATCTTCATCCAGCGACACTATGGAGCGAAACTGTAGTGTCGCCGGGTAAACCAACCAGACCTGTCCGAACGAAACTACCGAGCGAAATTCCCTGAACGAAAGTTCAAACCAGTTTCGGGCGAAACTAGGCTAGCGAAACTGTGCCAACAGTTTCGAGCGACACTAGCCTAAGCGAAACTGTGTCATCGGGTATTGCCTAGCGAAAGTGCTGCCCGTGCACACAGCGAAACTGCCTAGTGAATCTATATTAGCGAAACTGTGACCAGACCTAAACCCAAACTTGTGCAATTTACTTGAATGTTATGCCATAACTTACATGATTTTGCTATGATGAAACATGTTTGATTTCTGATTTATGTGAACCCTTGTTTATGATCAACCATCGGTGTCGTGTGTCGGTATGTCGAGTCGTAGTTCCAACGTGCTATGTTATGGGCCATAGTGACGTTAAGTTAAAGATTAGACACAACACTAATACTTAAGACCTAAACGTGTTCATAGGTCTCCGTTAAGCAATACTTGGATTAATTAGCAAGTGTAGCCGAGCAACCTAAGGTGAGTTTCACAAACCCTTTAATTGTGAGCCCGTTTGGGTCACAACGAATATACTAAACGAAAAACAACGCTGACATTTTGAGGTATCGCCAAATGGGATATCTGTTATGGAAGTTGGGGTGTTTTATGGGAAGCACCTGCAACTGTCCATCCATGGGATTTCAAATGAAATCCGCAACCAACTATTCGATAACACTTGGGATTTCAAAGGAAATCCGGAACAACCATTTTGAAACTTAAACTCTTTTTAGGATTTCAAATGAAATCCAGAATAAACGATTTTTAATATGGCTAGTGTAGGTTAAAGTTTAAACCAAATGATATCACATGATTTCTAAGGATGCCTTAAAACTGAAAAGTCCTCAACAATTTAGTACCATTAATTCGTGAAGCGAGGGGATGTTGGGTAGATCTACTGAGGGTTGACAACCCTGCTCCGCGGTACACAAATGTGTAGCCAACCGGTTGGAGGCCGAACGGAGTACAATATCAGCCTATTTTAGTTGTGGGTCCCACGAGGAACACAACTGGAGGCACAAACCATCGGCAAATGCCGAACTCTGTTACGTCAGCTTTGGTACGAACTTCCTTAGTGCATGGAAACCGGATTAGCTACCCGCGATATCGGTTGACCGCTTTAATCTTTACTCAACTAGTGCATATTCGATAATTCAACACTTGAAAATGTTTGCAAAACTAATACTTATTATATGTTGATACATACGCTTATGAGACCGTGCCAATGCATGACATGCCCACCGTGAACTCACCAACCGTTAGGTTGACACTTGTGTGGTTTTCACTTTTGCAGATCGTTGAGGAGTATCCACTGGAGGTTGGCATGGCGCTTGAAGTTACTTAACTTTATTTTAAACTTAACTTGGGAATTAAACAACTATTTATGTTCTGTAATTAAAGCACGTGGTTAGTGCTAAGATACTTATGTTTTTATTCCGCTGCGTACTTTTAAATTGTTTTTATTATGAACATTTGGACTTTACTCTGATTCGTTTAGTAATTGTAACTAATGGTTGTGGTCCTGGTTTGCTCGCACCCCTTAACGGTATAAACTCCGTTAGTGGTTATTTGGGGGTGTGACAGTTTGCATTTGAACCTTCTTCTATATATATATATATATAGGGTAAAGGATCATGTGAAAACAACTTTTATTGCGAAAACACGAAAACAAATATTAAAATCTATATAACTTTTTCATACGTTAATATTTTTTAAAAAAATTTGCACCAAAATCCTTAAAATTATGTTATCTTTAGTTCTGGAAAAAATTAAAAAAAAAATCAATTTTTTTTAAAAAAAATTATTATTGCACAGGTGCAATAATTTTATTATTATTATTATTGCACATATGCAATAATATTAAAACTTTATAACTTTTTTCATATGTTAAATGTTTTTATAAAAAATTGCACTATAAATCTTATAATTCTGTTATCTTTAATTCTGGAGAAGATTAAAAAAAAAACTCAACGTTTTTTAAATTTTTTTATTATTGCACATGTGCAATAAAAAATTATTATTGCACATGTGCAATAATATTAAAACCTCTATAACTTTTTCATACGTTAATATTTTTGATAAAAAATTGTACCATGGATCTTATAATTCTGTTATCTTTAATTCTTGAAAAAATTAAAAAAAAAATTAATGTTTTTTGTTAATATTGCACATGTGTAATATAATAATACGTATTATTGCACATGTGCAATAATAAAAAAATCACAAAATTTTATATGTTTAATTATTTTCCCCAGAATTAAAGGTGACATAATTTTAAGACTTTTGGTGCAAATTTTTTAAAAAAATATTAACGTATGAGGAAGTTATAGATGTTTTAATATTTGTTTTCGTGTTTTCGCAATAACATCTTGTTTTTATTTGATCCTTCCCCTATATATATATATATATATATATATATATATATATATATATATAATTTTTTTTAAATATGCCCCCCCCCCGTCCTCGTAAAATGATAGGCCGTGTTCCGTCGTACCTCTTGCATATGCTCAACGTCCCCACTACTAAAAATATACAAGTCGTGGGAGTAAATCTTACATAGCTTACAAGGTTAATACCAACCTAAGTGAAATAAAAATGGAGTTAAAAAATGATCTAGTATCAGTTACACAAGAATTATAATTGTGTACACAAGTGGTAGCAATCTTTCACTTGTGATTTTTACGAATCATCAAATAGTGTACGAAGATATTGTTCAAAAGGTTAAAGATCAAAGACTTGAATTGTTAGGCCTCTCCCAATGGTTAAGTCACCACCTTCTTCACCACTATGTCATAGGGTGACACCATTGGCACCATGGTGTCACCCATTAGGTATCTCCACAAATGTCACCCCTATGACATACTTGTGACTTACCCAAAGGTGGCCCACATTCATAAATAATTCATTTAATAAATAAAATGCATCTTTTATTTATCATGAAGGAGTGGAGAAGAAGTGGTGAAGAGGTGGTGAAGAGGTGTTATTGGTAGTAGAATGTCATAGGAAAATCAAATGAGGAAACGATGACGTGGCAGTGGTGAAAATGTGGTGACTTGGTCACCATTGGGAGAGGCCTTAGCACCCATATATGAGAAGCCAGATTTAGATTTAAGTGTGATACTTGAATTGTGGTACTTGTTTAAAGTATCACACTTTTTGCATCTTGCTTTTTCGCTACCATCCGACATCTCACATAAATTGTAGTTAACCCAAACCCTGGAGCTCCTCCTTGTGGGTATGACCCTCACAACTTGTGGTTGGTTCACCAAATCGTTGTTTTTTGTCGGACATTCTGATTGGTTTTTGCGTTTTTGAAGTGTTTAAAGATGATAAAGAATTTATGTAATAAAACTAACACATCCACCATCTATTTATACATGTTTATGGAGGTAAAAATACAAAAAAAAGGGTCAAGCAAAACGTTCACAAATTGCTACAAAGCCGTTATAAAACGACTATTTTATTAAGGTAACGATAATAACCAGTTATTAACCGGATCAAAATAACCGATTCCGGTTAATCCGCTTTCGTTCGAACATTTTCAAAATAAAGCAAACCGGTTAGAAACCACCGGTTCATATCGTTAGAAACCGGTTTCTATCAAAACAGACAATTGCCGTTCACAAAAGAAAAAAATAATTAAATAAAAAGTAAATAAATAAAAAATCAAAACATACAATAACCGGGTCGGGTTACAGTTTACGAACCGTATTGGTTGCCATTTGCCAATACGGGTTAGAGTATAAGTGTCGAAAACGGGTTAGGGTTTCAGCTCCTTCTCGCCGTCTAGCCGTCTAAGCTGTCTGCTTTCTCTTCCGATCTTGCAAAATGGTAAGCTCCAACTCTCTGCGAACAATCAAAGCATGCTTCTATCGGAAACCTTTTTTTCTGATGATCTCTAGTTACACGTTAATTACACACTTTTTTTTGGGTGTTTTATTCTTCTCATTTCACTTTATGTTTATCATTGATCAAGTTTGTTTGCAAAGCTTTTACAACCTATTTAAAAAAAAGTAGAACATCTTGTTCTTGTAAAATTCTTTCTGTCTTGTCCGATTAGAGATTTTGTGTACACACAAAATACTTTAATATGAAAGTGAAATTAAACATGATTTAGAAAGCTACTCAGGAGATAGCCTACAAATTATGGTAGCTTTTAACCAGGATTTCATAATTTTGTTTTGAAGCTGTAGTCTTGTCCCTTTTGTTTAAAAATAAGCAAGTTTATACCCATCTAACAATGTTAAAGGTCTGCAGTATCTACAAGATGTTATAATCCTGCATCATTTGATCATACTAATTGAAAACGAATCTAGTTAAAAGGTGAATATAGCTTCTAACAAAATGCAAATACTTTACAGTAGTTAGATGAATATGAATCCATTTATGATATTGGCATGCTATCACACGATCCGCTATTCAAGCCCCTGAATAGAAGTCTTTTATAATTAATCTAGTCCTTGATTGGAACATGACGAGTCTGTTTTTTCATGCCAACTACTAATTGATCTTGATTGTATTAGTTGTTGATGCTTATGCATCATTTGACTTCTTATTAATCAAATTTGAATTGCAGACAAAGAGGACAAAGAAGGCTGGTATTGTTGGAAAGTATGGTAAGCTTCGAATCTTTTCGTCTTTTTAAAAAATCATTGTGTTTTACAAAACTTTTTCAGTTTGTTATGTTTGGCTTGCAATCTAGTATCTCAAAGAAATCTGCCTTAATGTCTTGTCAAATTTTGTTTAGTTCTCTTAGTTGGACTGATGTTTGACTTATCTTTATGTATTAAGGCTGTTGTATTTTAAATCTTTTTAACCTAATATGCAGAAAATGATATGTTTTTACTGTTATTCTTATGCTACAGATGTGGCGTAAAAGATAGATAGATATACACATAAACGTACATTATTTGAAAATTCCATGTGTCTTACTCAAATTGGGCATGCATCATCTTAATAAACACTGGGGATAAGATGTCATTAGACTATATAGAGTTCAAATGCTACATCAGCTTTATCTAAAGACCCTAATGGCTTACTATTTTTGGGCAAATTTCTATCGTCTTAAGGTACTCGTTATGGTGCTAGTTTGAGAAAGCAGATCAAGAAAATGGAGGTCAGCCAGCACAGCAAGTTTTTCTGTGAATTCTGTGGCAAGGTAATGTTACTCGCTTTTTTTTTTTTTTTTTTGCATTCTTGAATAAAGTGTCCTGATTTCTCATCTAGTTTTCTCTGTTCTTTCCTTTGAACAACACAGTATGCAGTGAAGAGAAAGGCTGTTGGGATTTGGGGCTGTAAGGACTGCGGCAAAGTCAAAGCAGGCGGTGCATACACTTTAAAGTGACAATCCTTTTCTCTCTGTTGCTTTAAATATACATAAATTTAAAACATTGAACAATGAAGTGTTGACGGGTCAGCCCTTTCCAACCTGTTTTGCATCGTATTAAACGTAACCTGATCTGACCCGCCACCACTTGACTATTTTGCGAATTCTAGTAACATTTTCTTCACTTGTAATACAATCTACTTACGTTTTTCTTCTCATCTTTTCAACAGCACCGCAAGTGCTGTGACAGTGAGGAGCACAATTCGTCGGCTGAGGGAGCAGACCGAGAGCTAGGCGTGCATTTGTGTTGCTTTAACCTGGAATTGTTAGAATGAATTATCATATTTTCATGTCAAAGTTTCAATTTTAGCCCTCCTGTATTAGTTGAATCAATGAGGAGTTACATGGAGACCAGCTGTATTTTTTTTGTTGTTGCAATATAAGTTGATGTTTAATTATATGTTATTTAATTGGTTTGTCAAATAATTTGGTTGGTTAAGCTAATGATATATTTACTTATGATTAAATGTGTTTTATTAGTAAATTATAAAGATAAAGATAAAGAAGCTTACTTTGAATTCGCTTTCAATTCATTTAGCCTCCTATAAACAACTTATAGCATGTTTGGTTTTTCCAATTTTCTTTAATTCGACTTGTTTTTCATGTCTGATTCTTTTGCTTGTAACTGAACTCGTAGTAAGCCAACTGGTTTTTAGTTGGACCAGTCGGTCAAGTTTTCAAAACGTTGCTAATAACCTTAAGACAAAGTTCGTTGATTCGACACAGACACGTAATATAACTTAGTCCAACGCAAGTTTTGAAAATGGAAGACCATTTGCTCCTAAGTGCGGGGTTGTAAGTTATCCCACATTGGCTGCTTGAAGGAACCAAAATGGGTGGAAGAAGTTATATAAACCAAGCAGCTAACTGTTACAAAATCACGCAGCCATGCAATGAACACAAAGCGAACTATTCTTTCGCCTTTTACTAAAGAATACCGTGTGTTCGTTGTATAAAATGGCATACGCTTATTTTTGGAGAGTCCCTTCTAAACAAGGGCTCCAACCAATCTTATTAGTACAAAGATTTTTTCTGTTTTTTGCCATTGCTGTTTCTCACAGATCCATGATGTTTTGATTTCTGAAACTACAGCTCTAATACTTCTTGATGTTTTGATTACTGCAGCATTAGCCCAAATTTACATACTCAATCCTCAATTGCCTTCACAAAACTAGGGATAAGATAGGCCATTATAATATATATATAGATTTAATGTTGCATCAGGTTTATCTACAGACCCTAACGACTTGGTACTTTCGGACACTTTCTACCGTCTTCAGGTACTCATGGTGCTAGTTTGAAAAAGCAAGTAATGCAATAGAGGTGAGCCAGCACAACAAGTTAAATGCTACTTGCTTAGTTTTTCATTCTTAAATCTAGTGAGAAGCCACTGAATGTTGGACTTTTTCGAGTTGTTCACATGAAACTGAATGGTAACTGGATCAGTCGGTCAAGTTTTCCAAAACATTGCAAAAAACCGAAAGACAAAGTTCCTTGATTCGACATAGGACTTGGTTCAATGCAAACATCTCAACTTCGAGAGAGACCAGAAAATGGAAGACCACCTGCTCTAAAGTGCGGGGTTGCGCTTTATCCCACATTGGCTGCTTGAAGGAACCACAATGGGTAGAAGAAGATATAAAAACCAAGCTACTAGTTTTTTTATAATCACGCAGCCATGCAATGAACACAAAGCGAACTATTCTTTCGCCTTTTACTAAAGAATACCGTGTGTTCGTTGTCTAAAATGGCATACGCATATTTTTGGAGAGTCCCTTCTAAACAAGGGCTCCAACCAATCATTTTAATTCAAAGGTTTTATATGATTTTTTAATCTGTTTTTACTCAATGACCTGTGTTGTTTTCATTTGTAAACTTGTCAGACATTTTCTACTGTTTCAGAACAGGATATGGTGCTAGAAAGCACATCATGAAAATAGACGGTATAAATCAGATAATGCAATCAGAAAACTCCCACCAGTTTTGGTAAATTATGAGAAATGGCTTCAAGTCTTTTAACTGATATAATGCCAATCTGGCCGAGTTTCTACATCATGTATTCACATAAGCTCAGTGGTA
>JBCNJP010010683.1:0-20844 GCA_039602395.1 Deinandra increscens subsp. villosa
AATTGTTTGATTACAACAACAAATATTGGTACCCTTTAGCCATGCTTCTAGGTGGCTTCAGCCACTGATATTATAACGTGGCCGTAGGATACATAAGGTGACGGGACCTTTGGTGTCGATTGGATTGGAAAAAAAAAGTAACCAAACACCTTTGGTCATGGTTTTTTTCCGTGGCCAAAGGTGAATTTTGACGTAGTGTTAGTAATTTGTATAAAAAGGTTTTTTAAAAACTCTTCAACATATGTTTTTAAAAATAAATGTTTAAAAAACGTTTTTTGAATAAATTTTAAAAAAGTTTAAAAATATTTACTTTAAAAATAAATTTAAAACGTTTTTTTATAAAATTTTTAAAAACGTTTTTTTTAAGAAACTTTTTAAAAATCGTTATTTAAAAAAATGTTTAAAAAGGTTTTTTTAAAAACTGTTTAAAATATTTAAAAAATATTAAAACTTTTAAAAAACGTTTTTTGAAAAAAAAATTTGTTTAAATGTTTTTTCTTAAGATAAAAAAGTTTAAACAGAAGGTTAAGAGATGTTAGAAGATCTTAGAAGTGGCTGACTCACATCTGCACCCAGAAGAGCTTGCACAGACATTTTTTAATGAAAAGTCTTTGAAAAAACAAACAGTCTGCAAACCTAAATGTCTGCGCGTGGTCTGCGCGGCGCAGATATAAGAGGACAGGAAGAGCTTTTTCAGAAAAACAAACACCACCTAATTGTCTATGTGATTTATTAAATATTTCTTAACAGATTGAGTAATTCTTTTTTAAAACAAACTGCTACGCGTTACCTTTTAAATGGCAATGGGTTCTTGATTGGATTTCTCTTTAGACCTTAGTCCTTTTGACACAAAATTAGTGTGTTGCCAACTATATTTTGGTATATGAGCAACTGTTGAACCATTTTAACCATGATAAATAGTTTATTTGCTTCTGACCTTCTCATAAGAAATTTTTACAAGACATATATGTTTATGCGTGTTAAATTTGAGAATCTAATCCAATGTTTAGGGCATAGAAACTGATTAATTATTGAAGTGCTGGTTTAAACATAAGTTGCATAGAATTGCATGATTAGTTACGTGTATGAAACATGTTAGGAACCGGAAAATGACATGTTGTTAATGTATTAGCTGGACTGAGTGCGAAAACCATACAACATACAAGGTCCTAAGTCTCCTACCTCAGTGGGAATGACAAGATTGTGTGAAGTTGCCCCATCAACTTTGCACCGTATGGGTTGTGTTGGTTAGTTTATGTACTTATATGCTAGAGATATGTCATGTTAAGTTCGTATACTAGTATATAAGGTGTTGGGACAATTGTATGTGTTGTATGGTAGAACCCTCATGATATATTGCATGCTAGTACACTTTGACCGCATCAACCTTTAAAAGAAATCTTCATAGAGACTCATATGCAATTTGAATTGTTATTGCAATGTGAATTTTCAGTGTTATTATGAATCACATGAACTTAATTGGTCATAGATTTATTAAGAACTAAATCAACGTTTATTCTATGCTATTTGCTAGTTAATAGGCAAATTCAGACGTTTATGTTTTCAATGGACCTCGGGTCTATTAAACAAACACTGATTGACTTGATGCACACACAACTCTCTCATACTCATATTCCTTCGCTTTGATTCGCCTGGTCTATTGGTGGATGTGTATACCTTAAGTAAAAACGAGACCCTAAATGAGAATCTCACTCCTAGCATTGGGTACAATAACTAGAGGCTACGCGAACGTATTATTATCCTCCTTCGCATTGAAAATTCTAATTTCAGTTACTTGTGTTATCATGTCACACTGTTCGGCCTTGCCACTCGACACGATTCCCGTAATATGATTGTTCGAACTTTCTCATAGAAACGTTTGATCAAAGAAACCACTTCCTATACGTTTATTGGAATTCCTTTTAAAATATTTAAACATTTGACATCTCCTCAAAGCGTTATATACATTCCTGGACATAACATCCATCACTACTTTTAAAGTAGAAAACCTGAATTCTTTCGATACGTTACTGTCAATTCGACTCTTCAAACAATTGTCACTGATTTAAATTTCGGCATGAAATTCTTTCTACAAGGGGATGATGTGACGACTGAGAATTTTTTTTTCCTTTGTGACAAAACTTGTTAACCGCATTACACAATTTTCGAGGACGGAAATTCTTCAACAAGGGGATACTGTGACAATCGTCTTTCCAAGTCTTTTTCCTAACATTAACTGAACGTAAACTGTATTAAATGTGGTGTGAACATTTATGGAATTGACTGGATTTACTTTAGCCAACTAGGGTTTTGTGTAACCATCACTATACGAGCATACCCTTGAGTCTAGACGTTTTATATTCTATGATTTTATGTAAATTATGTTCTATGGTTTTATGTGAACATGTTGTCATTTCATGTGGCAATAAACTTATGATTTTATGTGATATATATATATATATATATATATATATATATATATATATATATATAGGAGGGATATAATGAATACCTCTCCGAGTTTGGAAAACCGTAAAAACCAAGCTAAAAAATTCGTTTTTTGTTCCGATTTTTTTTATGGTGACTCTTTAAGTTAAAAAAACCCCTTTATGCAAAAAAAAGTAAAAAAAACGCCTAGTAATTTTTTTAAAAACAAAATATTTTATAACCTAGATTCAGCGTCAAGAAGACTCTTACTTACATAGTACACCGGGTATTATTGACCCTCTGCATCCTTGGTTAGGACTGCACTCACCGTATTCCTCAAAACTGCAAGGTACAAGGATAATGGTTCCCGTGGATTCAGCTTCATCAGGAGGGGTGCTGAGGATAGATATGACTTCAGATCCTAGAAGGCTTGCTCATGCTGGGATGTCCATTCGAAATTTTTGTTCTTTCTCAGGATGTCGTAGAAATCTCGGCATCTCTCCGAGGATTTGGAGATAAATCTATTCAGGGCTGCAACCCGGCCTGTCAACCTTTGTACATCCTTGGTTGATTCGGGTAACTTTAGATTCACGATGGCACGAATTTGTTCTAGGCTAGCTTCAATTCCTCTTTTGGTCACCATGTAACCTAGGAATCTGCCAGCACCCACTCCAAAATGACACTTCTCTGGATTCAGTTTCATATTGTACTTGTCCAAAATGTCAAAAGATTCTTTAACATCCTGGACATGGGTGCTGACATTCAAGGATTTTACCACCATGTCGTCTATATACACCTCCATAGTTTCTCCTAGCTTTTCTTTGAACATCATATTCACCAATCTTTGGTAGGTTTCCCCTGCATTCTTCTATCCAAAGGGCATAACAACATAAGAATAAATACCTGTGGGTGTAATGAACGTTGTATCCTCCTGGTCACCTGGCTCCATTTGGATTTGTTGAAATTTAAAGGTGGCATCCATGAATGTTAACATTTCATGACCTGTCGTCGCATCTACCATGGAGTCAATGTGTGGTAAGGGAAAAGGGTCTTTAGGACATGCACGGTTCAGGTCTGTGTAATCCACACAGACCCTCCATTTGCCATTTTTCTTCTCCACTACCACCACATTGGCCAACCATCTTGGGAACTTGACTTCCTTGATCATCTTGTTATTCAATGGACGGTCCACCTAATCTTGGATTATCACATACTTCTCAGGAGCATACTTTCTTCTCTTTTGATGCACGGGCCTGTAAAAGGGATCAATACCAAGTTTATGTGTTATAACATCTTTGGATATACCTGTCATGTCTTCCGTATTCCATGCAAATGTTGACATTCTGGATCTAAGGAATTCCACTAGCTATTTCTCAATAGGGCCAGGGATGTTAGTGCCAATTGACACTTTTCTCCTAGGATGCAAGGGATCTAGGACTATTTGCTTGACATCCTGCTCCCTTGCCTCTAGGACGTCCCTGGCCTTTTTCTTTAATTGCTATCCTTGACGGGCCTTCGCTGAGATCTTCATAGATGACGTATAGTGGTCCTTTGCCTCTTGCTGATCGTTGTGGATGGTGACTACCCCCAGGGTGTTGGCAGTTTGACACACGGATGGTATGTCGAGGGGACAGCCTTCATGTCATGAATCCAGGGCCTGCCGAGGATGATGTTGTACCCGGATGGAGCATCCATGACACAAAAGCATTGCATCGAGTTCACTCCCTCAACGTATACTGGGAGCTACACCTCTCTCAGGGTGTTCTTTGTTTCACCACTGAAACCCACGAGGACCGTGGATTTGGCGATGATCTCATCCTGGGTATCCCCATCTTGGTCAATATTTCAAGTTGAACTGCCCCCGTCAATCAGGATCCTCTTCACCAAGTGGTTGGCTATATAGAGCGTGATCACGAGCCCATCATGATGAGGGTCCATGATGTTGCACCTATCGTCTTCACCAAAGGTTAGGTCTTTCACATCTCCTTGTATTGAGGCTATGACTGGCTTCCTGGGTACGTCTGATTTGGCCTCCCTTACGTTCCTTTTAGCTGTAGAGTAAGAAGTACCACATATATCAGATCCACCAGAAATAAAATAAATTACCTTTGCATCCGGGGATGTTGCTCGCTCAGGATGTCCACGTGATCTGTCTACATCATGGGTCTGGTCAGTGCCCCTGGATTTTGCTGGCTGATCAGCGCCCTTGGATTTGTCCTTTTTCCTTTCCCAAGAGCTCCTTCAGAAAGCCTTTGCTCAATAGATAGATGATCTCCTTGCGCATGGCTATGCAATCCTCGGTCATGTGGCCAAAGTCCTCATGGTATGCACACTATTTGGACTTGTCCTTCCAGGATGTTGGTTTATCAATCTTTCTGGGCCACTTTGCTTTGTCCCCCAAATCCTGCATAGCATTAATCACACCTGCAACATCAATAGCAAAATAGAACTCATTAAAAGTAGGATATTCTTCATCATCCTCGTCTTCACCCTGATCGACCCTATTAACCCTAGGATTATTGGGTTTCGAATAGGATTTAGGCCTCTGGGACCTAGGATGCACTGCCTCTGATTTCCTGTTGGAGGAGCCGTATCCTAGGGTTGCGTCCACTTTCTCCTGCACTTTCTTGTCATCTTCAAGTCTGATGAATCATAGGGCCCTATGCCTTACTTCATCAAGCTTGTGACAAGGGTTCATCACAAGGTCTTCAGAGAAGGGTGAATCCTTCTTGAGGCCCATTTTGAATGCCTAGACAGCGGTAGCCATGTCCATGTTGGGGATATCCAGGGCCTCCCTGCCAAACCTGTTCACATAATTCTTGAGAGACTCGTTAGCATTCTGGGTAACCCTGTAAAGATCACTCATCATTTTTTCGAAACTGCGACTACAAGAGAACTAGTTATTGAACAAATTAATTAAATGAGAAAAAGATGTGATAGAAAAGGGTGGAACACTCAGCAACCATTTCAAGGCTGAGCATGTGAGTTTCGACCCAAAACCTTTACATAGGCATGCCTCCTTGATTTCAGGGAGCATGAAGATAACTTCCATTCTTTCCATATACTGGGCTACGTGCTCCTCCGGGTCAGTTGTGCCATCATACAGCTTCATGTTGGGGGTTTGGAACCTCTTGGTATTTCTACGTCACATATTAGGGGAGCAAACCTTGAAAGTCGATGACTCGCTGGCGCTACTTCAGGGATGGGTTGGACCACCCCAGGAACACTCGAGATCATTTCTTTCAACTTCTTGAGCTCCTTGGCCACCGTTGGGCTGAGACCTGCGTCCTGCACATATTCATTAGTATGAGCATTAAGATTAGGTTTTCCGAGGATGTTACCAGCATCCTGGGTAGCGGTGCCCCCAGGATTCGCAGTGGATTCCCTGAATGTTGACATCTTGGGTTCGTCAGCCAGGGTAGTGTAGGCAGTGGCAAATGTAGGTCCGCGCTCCATGGGAAGGATATCATCCGGCAGAGTAGAACCATTCCTGGGACTATTAAATCTCAACATCCTGGGTGGAATGGGAGATGTGGGTGTATGATCTACCCTATTCATTTCTGATCTCAATCTTGCCATATCGTCCAGCACATCCTGGTTCACCTTCTGCAATTGCTCCATATAGTGAAGCGCTTACTGAACAAGTGACACCGCAACTGACTGATTGGCCAGTGAAGTGGCTCATGTTGGTCCCAGAAGATACACCAAACAATGGAGGAGGGTTGTTACATTCGAAGAACTCGATTGCGTTGACATTTTTGATATATTTTTGTAAAAATCAAGTTAAAAATGAATTTAACAAGAGTTTGGAAAAAGATTGACACCAATTGCCCCACGGTGGGCGCCAAATTGTTTTGGCTAAAAATTATAAGACTAAATTTAGTAACCAAATTCGTTGGTGAGGTATGGGGCCTTGGATGCAAATATATGAAATCGTTTGAAACAGTTTGAATTCAAGGAAATAATGACAGAATGCATACACAATCGGTGAATTTCCAGGATGCAAGGGGGAAAAGCCCTTAACCCTTGGATGTCTCCAAGGACCGCCGGCATAAAAAACCCTGAGCAACGATAACACACGTTGCTAGTTTATTATTTCACAGAAAAATGTTAAGTACAGAGAGTTGGTGGCTGTTCTAAGTGAGTGAGTGCGTACATGTGTGAGTTTGAGAGCAAAAGTCCTCTCAAATGAGCCTAAACCACTCTATTTATAGTACAAATGGGCTAACTAACTGTCTGGATTTTTAGGGATTGAGTCTTCAACTGATTTTGACCGTTATAGTCCGGTTCTTCAGGCATTTTCCCTCTCTACACGTATTCCAACTGACTTAACGTGTTCTCCAAGCTTGACTTGGTCTACTAGAACGTTGCTAATCACACCTGGTCAAACAACACGTGATAAAAAACAAGGATTGACCCAAGATGCTGAATATGCCCCAGGATGATGAGGTGTTCAGGCTACTCTTTGTGATCATTTGGAGACCTAGTCCTCCTGATTTGTAGGGATTCCCTCCGAATATCAAGGTTGACTGAGCTATTAGGAATGTTAGAGCCTTGTCTTGCACTCAATGGCCTTAAATGTAGGACTCTTAACCGAAATAGTCTTTATAGTCTTGACTCCACCTGATATCTCGGGATTTCCTCCTGATTTTCAGTTGAATAAGTATAATCGTTAGTGCCCAGCATGCTGGGATGGTTCAGCATGCCTGACTAATCCAGGGTCCTGCTGCAGTCCTAGGATGTCGAAACTATCCAGGATCATCCTTTTGACCCAGGATACTAAGAAGTCTCCAGTATCCTGGGAAGTCTCCAGGATTATTCATCTGTGCTAGGAAGCTAAGGGTACCCAGGATGCTGGACCAAAATTTGGGCCATAACAAGTAGTATAACCTACCATTATACCCGACATATAAATAAATACTGAAACTATCGTAGGTAGCTAACCAAAGATCATGTCTAGAGAAAGTTCACAACCGAGACTGACTAAGTACATGTAGGGTTAACCTACATGTTTTGCCTTTCCCCATGTCTATCCGAACACGGTAGTTTTAGCTGACATTAAATCAGTCCGACCGCCAGTCGGGTGGGCATCTCGTGCCCGCTGAGCGGGGTTTGTCAGACCCCAATAGAACTACTAAATATCACCATGCTAATTTACTTTATTAACGGTTCGAGTGTAAGGTCTTAAATTGGATAGGCTATTTTAGAGACATGTGATAATGTGTATTCAGTATTTAACATGCGTTGTGCAGGTTATCGAGAACCCGTGAAATGTGCGTGTCAACACCCAAACGGGATGTGACATAACGGTTCGTGAAACTCGCCTTAGAGAGCGCTGCTACAAGAAACCGCACTTGAGCCAAGTGCTTCGGATTTTGAAATGAGAGTAAGACCTAAGAGTGTGGTCTAAGAGTTAGTCGTGTCTTGAGGACAAAAGAAAAACGTTTCGTGTGTACCAGTGGAAAAAAACAAGGTCGCCTATGACTTATCACAGAACAAGTTTGACTTTGACTGTTGACTTTGACTGTTTGACTTTGACCGACGTGCCGACCCATGACTCAATGGTTGATTAAGTGTATAAAAGCATATGAACGTGTAATTAAACTCATGTAAATCATACGAGAGTTGGTGTCCTAGTATCATGCTACTAAGGTGGTGAAGGTGACACATATCAAGCAACTAGGACTATGATGACTACTACACCCGTACGGTATGAGGTCAACGGGTCAACCTCCTACAGTCTTGCCATTCCCACGAAGTTGGGACCTAGGACTTGTATTGATGTAAAGTACATAACCTAGGGGTTTAGACTCACCCAACACATAAGCACTTTGGAAATAGAACAAGTTGTTGAAGCATGCGGAATGTTACACATTGTCAAACAATTGGTCAAGAATTGGGGTCACCAAACTTGTCCTATCAAAGGGGATTGGTCAATGAAAGTCAACAGAAAGTTAGACTACACTAAGTTTCCTAATTTCATGCATTTGACCTAAGGTTAATAGCTAGCATACAAGTCACATGGCAAAACATAGAAACAAACATCACAAATTCAGGACAGTTGCGCACCAACTTTGTATCCTCAAAATCAGTGACGTATCACGTGAACCAGGACCTCTAACCACTGCCATTTTAGAGATAACTCACCAAAGTTTATTTATCAAAAACAATCACCTCAAAATGATGAGGGATGAGAAAGTTATGTTATTTGCAAGTTGGACAAAATTTCTAGACAAAATCTGTCTAGTGTTTACTAAATGACATAGAGTTCGGGTTATAACTCATTAATACCTTTGAGTAAAATTTTAAAAGTTTCCAGATCATTAATTTAGTTTATATCCAACAACTTTTATGTTTTACCAAAATTTTATTAGCAACTTTAATCTTGTTAAAAATCTCACACATGTGTGTGAGTTTGTTTTCTGGCAGAATTAAACAACATTTTTGTTTGGGACCTTTGAGGTACCAAATGGGTTCCTCATCATGTGAAATCGGTGCCATATGAAAGCTAAGACAAACATACAACCTCTGAAAAAATAATCATGGATTTTCGATTTAAATTGAGCAAATTATGGTCCGATGAACAGGACCCAAATTTCTGGACAGAATCTGTCCTTTTCAAACAAGCATGTAATTAACACCAAAAATTCCTACGGGTTCTAAATCAAGTAAGAATCCATCTCTCAGACAACCTCATCCTCACCAAATTAAAAATAAGAATTTTTCAGAATTAATCCATAACATAAGAACTGACCTCTTTAGCAATTAGAAAAAAGTGAAGAAAATAAATTCTTGAGTCCTTGAAAGTGTGTAGAAAGTTCCCCAATTTTGATTGCTACTAATCCGGTTGAACGAATGACTTGTAGATTGCTTAAGGGCTTTAAAGTTTGAGAGAGAGATGGGAGAGGGGATTTGATTTCGGTAGAGAAGATGGAGAGAGAGATGGTTCCATTTTTTTTTCGATTTTTAGGGTTAGGAGGTTGTTTTTGATTCTAGCAAGTGGTTTCCTAATCTACTACAACTTGGTGAGGAAACAACTTGGAGAAAGGGTCACCCATATTTTTTTTAATATTTCGGAAGGGGGGGGGGGGTGGTTCCATAACCGAATTATATATATATATATATATATATATATATATATATATATATATATATATATAGGGTTAGGTTCAAATGAGAACTTTTTCTTTTGAGAACTTTTGAGAACTAAATCTCAACCACAAATTTCAGAGGGGACCACTACAATTCATGGGAGGGGGGATACATGTAAATAAACTTGTGGCTCAAATTAGTTCTTTTTAGTTCTCAAATCAAATTGGTTCTCAAATGATCTTCTCCCTATATATATATACAAGTGGGTCGACCCGCGCGCTGCCGCGGAGCCGAACCGTTTTAAAAAGCCGGTTAGCCAAGCCATAAGTTCCTTTGTTAAAGGGTTGACCCGCGCTTCACGGCGGAGTCTGACCGTTTAGAAAGTCGTTCTACAGAACAATTAAAGATAAGTGATGTGCGAAAGTAATATCGAGAATGCATATAAACATTGTTCTAACAAAGGAAGTAAGTAAAATCATGCAATCTGTAATGTACCAAAAATTCATGTATTATAACTCAAAACTCCCATTAACGTACCCTAATCAAAACTACCAATGGAGTTTTTCCTCAGTGTTGCTGATCTACTCGTTAGCCATGGTTTTAAGTCTCTTTTTGCTTGATCCCTCAGATTCTGTTTAGAGCATGTTCAATAATATTGTTAGTAAAATGGATACATAATTAGAAAGGTAAAAACAAAAGTACAAAGCCAATTCTAAACAATGACACGTTACAATCAAATACATAAACTGAGACACCTGCTCAAACTTAAATATACGTTAAAAAACCAAGAACATTAATAAAGAGAAGTTAAATTAATTACTCATCCTACAGAGATTAAGAAGATGAGAAACTTAATCACTTACCCTGCTATCAATTCAACTTAATTAATTAGGACCACTTTAGTCCATAGGTTTAAATCCATGCCAGAGTCGAAGCAGTTTGTAAACATGTTGAATAGCATTAAGCCAAAAAAGAGATACACAACACAGGGAAGAACCATCGAAAACAACACCGCGTTGCTGCTAGAACACCCGTGTGATATTCATCTTTGTCATTGCAGAAAAGTTAAAGTTCATAATCAAATATAAAGGATCAAACAAAACTAAAAACACATACGACTTGCAGGCCTAATGAAACCAAACACATTAGAAAACTACAGTAATAAGTGAGTAAAGAAGGTTGATTAAAAAGCAAAGCCGACTACAAAGTTACAAACCCATTCCAAGAAATAAGATTGGCATCTATGCTTAATTATGGTTCTAGATATATGGTAATAGTCCATTAAAACACCAATAAAAACACAGTATTCAATTCCTCCATCCAAATTTCTAAAATTAGTTATACTATATCCATCTTGGGCGGTTCAGTTTCTGTTAATTTGAATAATAACTTAAACTGAAAGCCAAGCAATTAAGTTTAAGGTACTAACCTGAAAAAGAACAAATGGAAGAAGGCCTTTTGGTTCCCTTAGTCGAGTTACATGAAATTGTTCTCGAGTTAGCTTCTTCTTTCATTCCTTGTCACATACGGTTATTAAACCATCTTTGCTGCAACTGTAATTGATAAAACCGCCTAAATAAAAAAAAAAGATACCTCGTAGAGCTGTAAGAATTTCAACAGAACGAACCTCAACTAACATCAGTATCATATAACATTTTCCTATAGCCCATAAAACAATCAAAATTGAAATCACAAATTCCATACAAAAGAGAAATTAGTTTCTGATTTCAGCTTGCTAAAAAATGCAAAAGAAACAAAAATCAACTATAGAGTATCATAAATCTATAGAAAAGCTAAAAGAAACAAAAAAAAATACTTGTACTTAAAAGTAGAGTTATAACCACGTGCATGCAGCAAAGGAAGGATTACATCCATAAGGAAAATGTAAAGCATAAATATGGAATAAGCAGAACATAGGTTAGCATCTGTTACAAATTAGAACCAACAACAATAAAAAATAAAAAAAAACAACACCTTGACATTTAAAAGTATCTTTAAACATGAATAGAAGTAACAATATATACTTGAAATTGATTACTGTTGGATTCCTCTAAAAACAGATGAGAAATTAAGAACTCAATTCCACTGTAAACTTATTAACCACAACTTATTAACCACAATTCATATACATTTAAAGTAACCTTAAAATTGACATAATAAATCCAACTACACCATTTTATAAAACCAAAGTGTAAGAACCAATTAATCTAATAAACCAAAACCTCAAAAACATGTAAAGGAAGAACAACTATAGGTTTTCTTAAAGGTTTTTTTTTAGTATTGTATTAATAACTGGTCTGACTTAGATAACAAAATACATACAAAAAAAAGTCATATAGAGCATAAGCTAAAAGAAAGAAAACAATACCTGCACTTGAAAGTAGAATTATAACCACCTGCAATGCAACAAAGAAAGGATTAAATCGAAAATAAAACCCAAGTTAATTGGAATAATGCAAAACAACAAATGCAAAAACATTTTTAACAAAAAAGCAAATGCATAAATTTAATGCATACTCTGAATGCAGATGAATCAAGAGAAATCCCATCTAAAGTGATGAATTACCACATTATTAAAAAAAATAATCAATAAGACAAACATAAAGATATTTTAGTGGTGTTAAAAGAAATCTATCAAACGGCAATTAAGAATGCCAAAAATGACAGTGTTCTAACAAAATGGAGGAAATCACCACAGATCCTTATCCAAATCCAAGATAAAATAATATATGAAGAAGTAGTTTGTATAGAAATCGTGAAATGACATACCTTGGGGTCATCAGGGTTCACGAATATTACCAAAAGAACAACACAAATGGCGAACATAAGCAAATCAGAAAACAACGTAGCAACGTCAGGGCTCCCATTAGACATGGAAACTACAACAAACCTAAAATCAAAACGAAAAAAATATTACACGAACTTGCGGAGAAGAACTTGCTGTAGT
Organism: Deinandra increscens subsp. villosa; assembly: GCA_039602395.1. Classification (NCBI taxonomy): domain Eukaryota; kingdom Viridiplantae; phylum Streptophyta; class Magnoliopsida; order Asterales; family Asteraceae; genus Deinandra; species Deinandra increscens. Next base: position 12,467 of record JBCNJP010010683.1, read on the forward strand.
AAATCTGAGTTTGTTGTTGAATTTCTTTCGCATCGAGAGTCTCAAATACACAATGTTTTGGAGGTAGTTCAATCGTTAAAGAAGAAACAAAGACTAACAAAGGAGTAGCAAAGAATATATAACAAAATACCTGTGAAGAAACACATGTACACACAGGTTGAGACAAACCAACCTGCTACAACAAAAAAAAAAAGCAAAAAAGTTAGTTCCAACGAAAAGTCAAAACCATCAAAACCCAATTAAACACTCCCACAAAGAAAATCACCAACCCAAACATCAAATATAAGTAAAACAAACCAAAAACAAAAGAATGTATTAAAACGCCATTGGAGTACAAAAATACAACACAAAGTACAAATCAACAAAGGGTTTCAATTCTCAAACCCGAGGCCAACCTCAAAACGTCATACAGCTTGTGATCAACAGTCAAAACCGATCATCTTAATATCCAAATAAGTCTAAAAAGTGAGGATATCATACAGCTTGTGATAAACATCAAAACCCATCATCTTAATATCCACATAAGGCTAAAAGGTGAGGATATCATCAGGCAAAAAATAAGGCAACACTTTGTTAATTTGTAAAAAAAAAATGAGCAGCAAAAATAATATATGATGATAAATCATCAGTGATGTATCAACACTGCAACAAAGAAAGAATCGAGCACTGCAAGAAATAAAGAATGGAGCAAATCCAAACATATCATTATATCAAACACCTAATAGGCATTATATCACCGGAAAAAGAGGGTTACGTCATGAACCAACCTTAAACAGGCCCTAAAGATTTCCTGATTTACCCCCAAATACCACGGCTTCTCGCCAGACGGGTCGATAATATGACCTTCCGCTATAATTCCTTCCATATACAAATCAAATCACCATCTACAAAAGTTAAACTTGAATAAAATCACTAACCTACCAAAAGAACCGATTTAAGTTGAATAAGCTTTTAGTTGTGGAATCGACTTCATAAGTCACCCTCAATCCTGCTGAAAACAAACAAAAAAGAACTCCCTGTGAGTGGAACAGAAAGAAGGGCTTCACGGGAGAAACAACAAAATGCAGATTCCGATAACAAAAATGAACAAAAGTTCAAACATACCGAACGTAGTGGAGCAATATGCTGACCAGAGAAAGGAGAAATTAAAACCCTAAGAAAAACAATTGAAGGAGGAAGAAGCGGAGTTTAAGGGGAGCAGATCTGAATCTCCTTGCCTGATAGCTTCAAATAGAGAGAGAGAGAGCGCGCTAAAAATCCGGTTAGGTGATTGATTTAAGGAAGGCAGATGATATTATAGAAAGTGTGGAGCAGGTATGGATCAAATTGATTCAAGGAAGGCAGGTGAGGAGGTTAGGTGATTGAGAGAGGGCAGGTATGCTGAAAATCCGGTTTCAATTCAAAGAAGAAAATAACCCGTTTGACTTTCTTTTATTACGTATATCAGGGTTGTACACCCAGCATCAATTGTTGTAAGGCAGGCAAATGGAAAAGATGCATAAAGAGTTTGTACACAATGCATAAGAGGCAGTACAATGCATGCTTTATAGACTTGTACTCTTTGTTTTGAAAGTTGTTCTGAACCAACATATCAAAACATCCTCAAAGTTTTACAAATTTACAATCATGCCCTCTTCTATTATTGTACAATGTATGCTTTGGAGACTTGTACTCTTTGTTGTGAAGTTTCTACCCTAAGTTGTGTTTTGTTATTATAGGATAATTAATAAACGAAATTTTAGGTGTGTTTTCCTCTTTGTACTTTGAGATAATATGTAGTTTCTCTATTTATTTGAGAATACAAATCTGACTTTTTAAAAACGAAGATACAAAAAATTAAGAAACTAAATCATAAGTAAAATACATGTATAGGTGATAGAGTTTGTGTCGAGACTTGTGCCTATCTTTATTAATTTTCAAGTAGAATAGAATAATTACTTTTTTATTTTAATTTATTCTTCATCTTCTTGCTCTTTTTTCTTTCACTAAAACCTGCAACTCTTATTAAACATCCATCTTCAAAAAGAAAACTAGATAATTTTTTCACATCAGACTTTTCTACTTTCTTTCATGGGGGTCGTTCATAAAATTTCTTGGGGTTCGATCGAGATTAGATCACATATATAACACTAATACTGAAAAATTCATGGACGTCGATTAATATTTTTGGAAACAAAAATATTATACATGAGAAATTCTCAACATGGCGGTCTTTTCGTATTTTTGTTCTAAATTGCATAGATCATTTTCATTTTTTAGTTGTGTTTTAGTAATGTATCCGTTTTTTGTAGTTGCGTTATCACGGCCACAAGGCACGTGTTATTAAAATATTGTTTATTATATCTAAAAGAAAATAATAAAATTAATATTAAAACATAATTTTGTTAATTAGGGCTTTTAACTTCGATCGTCATCCAGATCTGCTTAATGGATCACAGTTATGTCAACCGTAATTGATGTACTCGTACAATTTCAACACCTCAAGAGGATGAAGCTCCTGCTCAAGCTCGTGGAGGAACCTGCAAACCCACAAGAAGAGTGACTTGAAGACTTTTACGAACTGGATGATGAAGTTCATCTTCAAGAAGAACCCGCCAGAAGAGCCACGTGGAGACATTTAATTAATCAATTAATTAATTGTGTTTATGTTTAATTTTAGGTTTAATTATGTTTAATATACATATTGTTTATATTAATTTTGGGTTTTATTATCAGTTTGAACAATTCCCCCCCCCCCCCCCTTTTAATTAAAAATTTTCACCCAAAAATTTGAATTTCCCACCATTAGTTCATTACTAGCTAGGAAATGATCCTAGAGGACATATATAAGAATGTTTCCAACATTTTTGGTATGTTCATATTAATGTCATGCATCTGCTACTTTGCTAGAAATGGTGAACTGTTTGTTTATATCCACTGAAGACATGATGTGTTCCACTCTTCCCTTTAGATGTCGTTAAATTTGTGTATAACATATCAAATAATTAATCCATAGGGTCTTTATGTGATACATTAATAATTAAGAGCTAATTAAGAGATAATGAATCAATAGGGTCTGCATGCTTTCCTATTTATGTACTTTGTTAAAAAGCATCTAACTACATTCTGTTAATTGTACAAAATTCAAGGATCGATCCAACAACACTAATGGTGAATTGGGAAAACTTGAGTTCGAACTTAAAGAGGAGAGACTTCTTCGGGATGCAACAAATGAACAAGTTAAGTCCCTCTTCTTGAAGTTTGAAGAATCGGAGAAAAAACTTGATCTACTTATAGATCATCTATCTCCACTTGGACCACCATTACCACACCAACTTAATGCTCTGGCATCTACAGAGGTGAATTCTTTACATCACAACTTAATCATACTATTCTCAAGTACCTTATAATAACATACACTCTTGTTCATGAAGAACACAATCCGGATGAACTCTTGTTCCTGAAGAACACAAATAGATGCAAGTTCTGTAGGAGAACTGTAAAATTCCAATAAGTTCCTGGTACATAAGAATATATACTTCATGTAAGAACAAAGTTATGAGTTAAATGGGGCCCTGCTATGATTCATTGAAAATGTATGTTAATATGAAAAAAATAGAGTATATACATAATCTGTATGAATAAAACTGGAACAACTTATGTTAGATTAAAAAAACAGAATAAATACTTTCATGATAGGTCCGCGTCATTATTCTGCTCTAACGTTTTACCAATTCAAAAACATTGTTCTAGGTAAATTCTAAGGAGATTTTTGTTGGATCTAGCCACAGCACTAATCATGCTGACATACACACAACGATTAGTATTTGTCAAACTCATTATCGGTTTGATTGCTCATTTACATAAAGTAATTAATTGAACTGTAGGGCGTGAAATCGGTGGTCGATCAACCTCGTCTGAAGCGGTTGAAAAGAAAAAGGTAAATATTTGCCAGTCAAGTTTCTTTTCGTTCTATAGTTTCACAGTAATCTGTTTGTTAATGTCATGTAGTCCCATTTTAAATGTTATTTGGTACCTCAAACACTTGGGCCAGCTAGGGATTGTTGGAACGAATGGTGATATGTGTACCAAACAAAGTTCAACTGACTTTGAAGTTGATCCGGAACTTAATGTGATGTTCATCCAGATGTTTTAAGTTCATCTGGAAATCATTTGAATTGTAGGACCTGATGACCCATACTACTTGCAATAAAATGGCACTCCTCAATCCATATCTATTATGGTGGTAAGTATTTCAAAATTGCTATATATATTATGATCAATTTCCATAACCTAATTATCAATTATATACTTTGGTATAGGAAGGAATACAAGAAAAAATGGTCCTAATTAAGCTCAAATCTGGACAGTTGAAGATGAAGACCACGTGGTAGTGTTGTTGCCTCCCCGATTGAAAATTAGATTGAGAATAATGCTTGTATGCATTGTAATTTTCTTTAATTTTTTATTTGTATTTCATTTGTATTTGACTTGTAATTGAATTTTATTTGATTTGTATTTAATAACTTGTAATAGCTTTTAAATTGGCCACGCGTAAAGCAAGGACCCATTTGATTTCAAGAACCTTTTGGTTACTTTTTCTTCTTCTCAAATATATGTGGCTAAAACACAAATATATGTGACCATATAATACCAAAGGCCACACTTTTTATATTTTATCGTGGCCATTGCCACCCTTTGGCCACGCGTAATGGGACAAAATATCTGATTTAAACTACCTATTGACCACTTTTTTTTTCCAAATATATGTGGCTAAAAGACAAATATACGTGACCATATAATACCAAAGGCCACACTTTTTATATTTTAACGTGGCGGTTGCCACCCTTTGGCCACGCGTATTGGGACAAAATATCTGATTTCAACTACCCTTTGGCCACTTTTTTTTTCCAAATATATGTGGCTAATACACAAATATACGTGACCATATAATACCAAAGGCCACGCTTTTTATATTTTAATGTGGCCATTGCCACCCTTTGGCCACGCGTATTGGGACAAAATGTATGATTTCAGCAACCCATTTTGCCACGTTTTTTCATATCATATGTGGCTAAAAGACAATTATACGTGACCATATAATACCAAAGGCCACGCTATTCATATTTTAACGTGGCGGTTGCCACCCTTTGGCCACGCGTATTGGGACAAAAATTATAATTTCAGCAACCCATTTGGCCACGTTTTTTCATAACATATGTGGCTAAAACACAAATATACGTGACCATATAATACCAAAGGCCACGCTTTTGATATTTTAACGTGGCCGTTGCCACCCTTTGGCCACGCGTATTGGGAAAAAAATGTATAATTTCAGCAACCCATTTGGCCACGTATTTATATTATGTATGTGGCTAAAACACAAATATATGTGACCATATATATAATACCAAAGGCCACGTTAAACAAACACATGTGGCTGTTGGGGCCCTTTGGCCACGCTTTCCAGAAGAATTGTTTGATTACAACAATAAATATTGGTACCCTTTAGCCACGCTTATAGGTGGCTTCAGCCACTGATATTGTAACGTGGCCGTAGGGTACATAAGGTGACGGGACCTTTGGTGTCGATTGGAATGGAAAAAAAACGTGACCAAACACCTTTGGTCACGGTTTTTTTTCCATGGCTAAAGGTGAATTTTAATGTAGTGAGCTGATTACCTCCACCCGAGCTTGCAGGAGCATTCCTCGTTCTTGGTTTTGGGCATTCACGTGCGAAAGTGTCCGAGCTCTTGGCAGTTGTAGCATTGAGCCTTGGACTTATCAAATCCAATGTTGGCATTTGAAGGAGGTTGAAACAACTTCCTCCAAGTCTTTCTGAAGAACTTCCTCGTTCTAGGAGCAATCATACCCATCTGCCACTTGATGTCGATCTCTTCCAGATCATCAGCAGAAATTTGGTCAAGATTCTTCTTGACAAATAGTCATTGTCTCAATGTTCCCAGACATTTGAGAGTTCATGCAACCTAGGAAAGCATTGCACAAATCTTGGTCCATGCTGGTGTTGTTAAATGAAATTCGTGCTGACTGCTGAACCATGAACCCAGATCATGGCTGTTGAACATATGTAACATTTGAAGGTTGATGAGTGGCATGTGATGCAAATACTTCAGTTTGAATAGGAGCTGGTACAGAAGATGGAGCGATTGCAGGAAGTGTTGAGCCAGACGAGTTGGAAAACTGATAATTCTCCTTACAAGCAGAAGCAGCAAATGCAGCATTAGGAGATGAGGAAGATGAGCCCTTTGAAGTCACATTACCCATAAGTGACTTGTCACTACGTTCAACTGCTCTTACTTCATAGTCTCTAACCTTGTCAATCATATCCAGATAGTCAGCCTGAGTTAGATCAGTACTTTCTATCAGGTAAGTGACATAAGAGGCAAATTCATGTGGGAAAGAATGCAAGATTTTCCTTATGATATCTCTAGAATCAGGACAAATTTTCTTGGTAGTCATTTCAGTAATGATTCTGCAGAAGCGGTTGACATGTGTTTCAAACGACTCTCCACTTCTATGAGCGAAAGTGGTAAAAGCCAACTTCAATTTCTTAAGTCTTCTCTCCTTGGTAGCCGGATTGCCTTCATACTTTTTCTCCAAACCAACCCAAATCTCATGGCCTGAAGTAGCCTCACGAAATTGATGTAGTAAGTCATGATTCAATGCCATCTTTATACAACCCAATGCACGCATGTCAATTTTCCTTTGTGCCTTTTCAGCAGGGGTCAGCGTATCCAAAGGTTTTGGGATCATCTTCTTCTTGGGACCAGGAGGATCAGCAACAGTAACAGCAACAGTGCCAGTAGCAGTAGCTTCTTCAATTTCAAACACAGCCGGACCTTTAACGATTAAAGTCAATAGATCATAGTCAACATACTCTAGAAATAGTATAAACTTCCCTTTCCAATCATCGAAGTCACTTGCGCCCATTAGTTTTGGTGGAAGGTTGTGGCTTTGCATGACAGGAGTAAACTGGTTGCTTTCAGCCATTGGAAGTGAGAAACGCGAAAATTTAGCACAAACTTGCTAAATTGACTAACGGTTTGGACGGATTGAACGCTTAGTTCAAAATGCTCAGATACTTGTAGAATGCTTGAATTCACACAAATCCTAAATTCACAAACATTAGTAAACATAATTAGTCATAAAGAAGTGAGATTTCAGCAACAAATTTGAAAAGTCAAATTTCCAGACTTAGCCAAAATTTGAACAGCTTGTTCTTGAGTAATTTCAAACTTCAAAAATCAATGTTGACAAAAACAATGTTTAAGATCATCAATAGGTTCGAAATTCATGTAGGAACACTTTACTCAACTGACACAAACTCCAAAAACCACTCTAAATGACCTAATTTGATGGAATAGTAAGATTATGTGAACAACACCAAAAACCACTACTTTTAGCCTCTAAAATCTTCATTACTTGATGTTTTTGAGAGAAATCAGTGCCTATGGGTTCGGTTTTACAAGTGTCAATCTCGCTATTCATCAATTTTAGCAAAGAATCAACAGAAAAACGAATTTGAAAAAACATTTCAAGTACAGACTTGAAAAAGTTACAAACTGTTCATGGCTGAGTTTCAAAAATTGACTATTTTGCTTGAGTTTTACAGAAATCTGAGTGAAGCATTGTGTTCCTTGAGTGATTTCTACCAAGAATCAACTCAAACAACAAGCAAATCCATCCAAAATTGACAACTCATATGAGATTTTCTACATTTTGAGAAAAACTTCAAAAAATGAAGAACATGGCTCTGATACCAATTGTCAGGACTAGATTTGAGCAACATGTTCTCATATGATTCATCACACAAGTGTGGAAATCATGTGTGATGGTCGATTCTAGATGAATCTGCATCAATGCTCACCCATTGATGATTCCTAAAGCTCAAGAACACACACTAACACCAAGAACACACACAGAAATGCTCTCTTGAAAAATAATCCAGGAGTGCCGTCCCTCAATAGGGTTTTCTCAACTATATATATACTACAACAGAGCATAGGACAAAAAGAATGTTTGACACACACAATCATTACCTAGAATTCAGCAAAATATTCCATCAGCACAGACAAGTTTGCTAAGCAGTAGACAAGTTCGCTAAGAGCAAACAAGTTCGCTAACAAGTCCGCTAAGCATTAACAAGTTCGCTAACAAGTTCGCTAAACATAGAAAAGTCCGCTAACAAGTTCGCTAAGATCAGGAACAAGTCTGCTAAGTAAACAAGTCCGCTAGGAACAAATTAAGTACGCTAAGACAAACGTTGAACAAGTACGCTAAGTGTTAAACAAGTCCGCTAAGTTCAATTAATCAGAAGTCCGCTAAGAAGAAAAACAAGTACGCTAGATTCATAATCAAACTGTTTCTAAGTACAAATT
>JBCNJP010010686.1:0-10000 GCA_039602395.1 Deinandra increscens subsp. villosa
TAGTGAGTTGCGATCGTCATCCAAGAAGGCGTACTCCAGGTGTTCTGGGAGTTCCTTAAGTTCCAGAGTGGGTTGATCTTCAGCTACTGGTTTGCTTTTAGAATCTTCCTCTTCTGGTTTATCTTCGATGGCTTGAACTGACTCTTGCAACGTGTGATCAAAGTCTAGAGATGGGTTTTTCTCCTCTTCCAGGGCTTCATTGGTAAGTTCTTCTTCTACTTCTTGCAACCAAGGAGGGTCATCAGATGCGGGATATCCAAGGGATCTCTCGCCCTTCACAGAGAGATTGCCATCGCCAAGTTGGAGCGTCATTTCCTTGTCGTCCAGTTTGATCACAACTCTCAAATTTTCTAACAGTGGTCTTCCGAAAACAAGAGGGGTATTGTCAAGGATGACAAAATCAGAGGGAATGTTAACGTTGTTAACACGGATTAGGACGTCCTATGATTTGAGAGTTAGATATGTCGATCAGAAAGGATGAATGGCAGACAAAAATGGATTAGTTCACCTAACTCTAGTTTACTAAGCATAGGGGCATGCATCATATTCACAAGCAAACAATCATCAACTATAGCAGTTTGAATTTTCCTTTTGATAAAACATGGGATAGAGTTTTTATCAGAAAATATTCGAAAGTGTAATGACTGTTCTTTAGTGAAAATGACATGTTGTAGTTCTTCAAGTTTTGGTGAAGTAAACATATCCTTGAAAAATCTTGCATTAGTAGGAATGCTAGAAAGATCTTCAAGAGATGGTGGAAAAATGCGTACCTGATTTGGGAGGTTTATTCTTACCAGTTTCTGGTGATGAGGAGACAGGAGTCTCATCTGGTCTAGGCATTTCTGTGGTTTTCTCGACTGGTTCATCGTCTTGGCTAGTTGGGATCTGAATTAAAGGGGTTGCGTCCAACTCCTTTTCTTCAGGACATGATGAAATGTTACAGGCTTCTGGAATAGTAGAATCTTAGATGACTTCTTCTTTATCCTCTTCCTTTAATCGGCTAAAATATTCCTCTAGAATCTTAATAGGGTGGGTTTTCGGTATGTGGTGTGTGATTAAGGTTTATGACTTGTGAGTTTTGCTCAGCACATTGCATACAGACAACGAAAAAATCATGCGAATAAGATGTAGAGGTTGAAGGTGTTGAAACTGGTTCATTTTCAAAATCTAGCGGTCTAGTGTTTTCTTGCCAATAGTCAGTTTTAGGCTCAAATTGGTTATAGTTATGGTAAGAAGTAACGTTTTGCATAGATTGAGAAAAAGAACTATAATGATGGCTTGGACTTTTTGTTGGTGGTTCATCCACTCGCAAGAATGCGGACGTTTTTGCTAATATATAGCGATCCCGAGAGTAATAGGGACCACCGCAGATTCTGCACCACATAGACCGTGCCATCCATCATTATAACCGAAATATTCCTCCGGATTGTTATCCATCCTTAAATTACTTCTCAGAGAAAAATAGGTGTTAAGAAGAAGTTGGAGAGAAATTTAAAGTTAAGCTAAAAAAAATAAAAATTCTAACTAAAAAGAAAAAGACAAAAACAATAAATGGCTAGGCTGCTAACTATGACTTTTCTCAAAATTATCGTTTGTGTCTCCGACAAAGGCGCCAAAAAGCTTGGTGTGCGTCCATATATATAAATATAGCAATATTAACTATACCTTTTTAGGTAAAAAGTTTTAAAATTTATAAACATGATTATCTTGAACGGCTACTATTTCACCACATAACACAGACAAGTGCACCAATCGTGAAGCTAAATAGTAGTGCTAAGTTGAATTCGGATCGTTCAAGGACATAATAGAAAAGGAGGTCTCTGGGTACACAGTCTACTATTATCATCTGGCCGAATCTATCTTTTAAATTTAGGTTTATAACATCTAATTAACGAAAAATAAAAGAAAATATAATCTAAATAAGATGAAGTTGTTAGTAATGTAAATAGAAGTTAACATTACTTGGGAGAACGTACCAGTGGCTGATGAAGGCAAAAATGGTTGTTTATAAGCTTACTTTAAGATTGTTTACTAGCAGGAAACTAGACCGCCTTTCAGCCTCAAATCTAGTATCACTACTCTCCCGTTGATTGCCTTTTTGGTACGAACCTTGGGGAACTGTGTTGCTAGTAAACAAACAAAGTGGTTTTAATGCCATTTAGTTGTAGGGCATCCTAGTCCGACTACCATTACACTCGATATGCCGTCATGAACCAGTAGGGGAACAACCCTCTGTACCGGTATATTTTATTATGAAAATTATCTTATTAAGGGACTAGGGTCCGTCTCTTCCGCACAATGCTCTCGCGCATGCACGTAAATCATAACCAAAGCCAAGTTCACCAACACGTACTTTTTGGTTTTCGTGAAGTGACAAAATATTACTAGCCCCCTTCCTCAACCAAATACTTTCAGCATGCACATGCGTGACAGCCGGGTTTGCTTACATGGACATAAGGACCCCGAACGTATTGTGTAGCATGGGACGCGAGTCACTCGAAAGATCATGCATCGTCCCCCAACCGGGTGTCACAAGTCCGGTTGATGAGATTTCGACTCCTCGAATGGTCTACGATACATAGAGCACGCTTTTTCAAAAAGGTTAATAATAAAATTTCAATAAAAAAGGTTTTCATAAAGTCATCAACACACACCTTAAAGCGAGTTTATAAAACCAAAGGTTTGTTGCTTCCCAAGTAAGTATAAAAGTTTAGCCAAGTATGGTTTTAATGATTTGCTTAAAAGAAAGAGAAGAATTCATAGACAAATGCTTACAAAATCTTACTTAAGTTATTATTTTTATAAACTTGATTACAAAACATAAAAACGCTAAATGGCTCAACTATATTACAAAATAGGAGAAAGAATTAAGCAAGCAAGAATGAGGGGGAGGATGCCCTTTTATAGGCAGTTCGGAAGTTTGGCACAAGGTCGTGCCATGTCAGAGCATAAGATCGTGCTTGTCAGAGAGGAGAGAGACTTCGTCTGTCAGAGGACACAGGGGCGTGCCAGTCAGTAGCACAGGGTCGTGCTAGTTAGTTGTTGAGTCAGTCCTAAAAAAAGTTCTAGAGGATGGGCACAAGGTTGTGCCATGTTGGGCACGGGCCATGCTAAAGACCAAAAATCATAAACTTGTTGATTTTCATATCTTTTTGTCTATTTTTGGCTCCTTTTGTGCTTTTGACTTTGTTAACCTGAAAAACTAAGAGGAAGATAGAATGCCTTGTTTGTCGTTAGTTAATCAAAATTAAACCGAAGCGCAGAGGATATTTGATAGAAAAATATTTATAATTTGATGCATATCATTTCTTTATTTTTTTTATGTTTTCGAGTCCCGTTTTCACCCAAATTATCCAATTCATCATCCCAACATGTTAACCAAATTTAATCAACTCAAAACGAATATAAATATGTCACATAACTCATAGAAATGCATACATAGGGTCACATAATGTGTTTTTGGTCCGTTTTGTCGTACGTATCGATTTTGGGTAATTCACTAACGTGTCGTGACTCGCTTAAGTGTGTGGTGACTCGCGACATTATTAGACCCATAAATATGCTAAATTTGACATATGATGCTAAAATACGAGATTCCCGGTAAACGACGAATCACGTATCGAAATCGCGTAAAAAACTAGAAATTATTTTATTTTTTTTATTCGAGGAATCCAATTTGATTCCAAATTATTTTAGTTAAATAATTTGTTTTGAAAAATGATTATGAGTCGTTTAAAACATTAACTTGAGATATAAGTACCTGACCATCCTCCTGGTGCTTAATAATTCGCAAAATGGTAAGCGCAAAATTTTAAAATGGGTCGGGTTTCACAATCGGGTAATTTGCAAATGTTACTGATACTTTACTAGGGGGTAAAGTAGAACGGTTATAGAACTGCACAGTTAGGACTGGGTGTCTTACGAACACCCGAGCTTGCAACGACTGACCTGTTCACGAGCGACAACAGTTACTAGAACTGCACAGTTAGGACGCAAACCACTTGAGCAGGACACAAACCATAGTAGGCATATGCTTTGACATGAACTTGCATGGACTAAGGAGTATAATGGGGGATTATACTCGTGGAGGAAAGGCTTTCAATAGTCTAAGGGGCATAATGAAGAATTATGCCTGGGAGAAAAAGCTTTCTATTGAAATTATGCTTAGTTTTGAATGAATGTATGTTTGTATAAATCTATTATGTTTTATACTCGGCTATGTTTTACTAAGGGGTCAGGGGACCCAAATGTTTTTAAATGGGGTTTTCAGAACAGGATAAACGGTTTTAGAACTTAAAACTTACCAGCGTAAGTTGAACATTTTTAGTATGCATATCAAGTGGAGTTGAGGGTTCATGTAGCAAGGGTAAGGCTCAAGCGTGAGCATTGCAGGAGGGCAAGCTATCAAGGGATGATGTTGGTGGGCTGGCATAGTTGTAGTTATGATTTGTTTAGTTATGGCCTGGCTTAGTTTATGAAGTTTTAAATTTCCCGTTGCTTAGTTATCCTTGTTGTGTCATGTGTTCATGAGTAAATCCGAAATGTGACCCCTCCTAGTGCCAAGTCTGGGAGGTGGGTTTCACAAATTGGTATCAGAGCCTTGGTTCAAGGGATTTAGGTACTAGCGCAATATCAATAAAGTATGGCTAAAGACGACCATAGCAAGGGTGACAGATGATCGCCTTCAACCGTGGCACGCTGCCATTTGTAGGGTTGATTAGGTAATATATACGGTCGACGTTGACCGTATATCTACCATGTAAGAATTTGGTTGGTTTAAAGTGTGGTCGAAAGACAGAACAGATAGACACTCCTACCCTAGGAGCTGCGGGTGAACATAAATTTTAAAAATCTACTAAATAAGCAACTTACATAAAAAGAGAAATAAGAGTCCAATAGCCAACAATTGGTCAAAATAGCATAAATGCACATTCACAAAAAAGACCTTCTTGCATCAAATCCATTGGGTCCCTACCAAGATTATGACAAGATTGAAAAGGGTTGTGATGATAATTTCATAGGGGACAAGCCATGTCAAAACACCCCCGGCCCTCCTCTCCTGACCTCAAAATCATATATATCTAGTACAATTCTCATTCATCACACATATCAATCAAACCCTAAAGCAATTAAGGTTTCCCAAAGTAACAGCATTAACATTTTCTACAAATCAAATAAAGATCAATTAAAAAAATTCAATGCGGCCACTCATTTCATGCCAAATGGGACCGGGTCACTTGAATGTAGTATCCGGTCTTTCAGACTGGCCATGCTCTAATGAGGGCCACATTGCGAATGCAGCATGCATTGAAGGAATTAAATATTCATCAATACATGTTACATGTAGTTTCATATGAGTTGATATGTGAGCGTTTTATTCGTTTAACGTGACTGGTCGGTTTTTTTTTTTTTATAATTTTACCAAGAACATTGGCATTGGCACTGGCATGTTGCTTGTTTCTGAAGATGCTAGTGTTCAAACAAAACTGATTATAAAATATCATTTATGGTCAAAGTATCAGATTTGGAGAAACATATAAGTATGAAAACTAACTGTCGAGATAAATGTATAAATGTACAATTACATAACTTCGATCAACTGATATTCGGTTTCTTTAAGTCCTAATGATCAGTTTGAGAACACTCATCCAACTATGTGACATTAAATTAGGAACGAACTTACTCGAGTGGATTCAACGTCTTCTGTGAGGTCAGGACTCCTTTAAGAAGCTAACCCTGAAGTAGGCCTCTTTTTCGGCTGCAAAAAAATCAAACTTTTTTCAGATGTCATATTTCAAGATATATACAAATTTCCACATCAAGAAGGGGCAGAACTTACAAATTAACTTGAACTCTGCTGTCACGAAACAACCCGTTGCATCACACGAAAGCAAAGGAACTTTTAGAAGGATCTAACATTCTAACCCATGTAGGAATTAGGATTGTTCCAAGAAAGTTAAGTTTCAGTATCATATAAAAGGGAGATCACATTACTCTAAAAATAACCATTAGGGGGAGTTTGGATGTATGTTTTAAAAGTGATCTTGAAGGATTCATTTGACCAAAGCTAGTGACAGATAGGTAATTTTGCATTCAGTTTTCTTACTTGCTCTCCCAAATCGACAGAAAATGTTTCGGGTCAAGCCCACCCGACTAGGATTTTGACCCGTTACCCGACAAGCCCAATTTGCCACCTCTAGTCTTAACAGCGATTCTAACTCCACAATAAAGCTGCATCTTCCATTGCTAACCGAAATTTCACAACATAGTCATAAATACAATTCGTAAACAAAATAAACGAAAAGGAAAGATACAATCAGGCATGAAGAAAAAAGGGATAGAAATCATACATAAGCCCTTCAATAAAGCGCCTAAAGACCGATTAAAACGACGAAAACCTTTTAAATTGCATGACGGGCTGGAGCAAGAAAAGGCCAGTGTTTACCCGTCACAAAACTGAATCCTGACTTTTTACTTTTACTGCAAGTATGGCCTTCTTTATCGTAAATAATCGTGTAATTCGAGCTGCTTACATCCCTAAAATAGCAGAATTCATCATCACCATAATTATACATCTGCTGTGTACTCCCCAATCCACTAACCACCAAATTTCCCTTCACAATCATCGACCCCTGACCGTTTTGCAAGTTTTCCACAACACTTGATGAAGATTTAGCACCCGAATTATCGACCTTTTTCTCATTAAAACCCAAAGTAATATTAGCCAACTCAGCATAACTTCCATTTCCCTTGTCCTCTGTATCCGAGTGTATGTAAAAAGAAAACGATTTTAAAGATTCTTTCAAAAGACCAGAATTCGTGTTCTTGGTGTTCTTGGTGTTCTTGGCATACACACTATCGTTAAACCCGATTATCTGATTAACTATTTGAGAATCACCATCATCTTCCATCACCATAATGTTACTGTAACTAAACTCTTGTGTTGATTCAGTTACAATCTTCCCATGTGAAGATTCTACCCACCCAGTTGACTTTATTGACCTTGTGACCTTAGTGACAAATGACCCATTCAAACCCGTGTAATTAGCGAGCAAAGAAACATGAAGAGGCGAAACAGTTTGTGTCACCAACTTTCCACTTGTCTTTTCGCTCTTTTCATCTAACCATATGTGTAAATTCGCATCAATGTACCATACATTCAAAGCGTTCGTGACACTAAAACTAAAATCATGGGACTTTTCATCTAAAACCGTTCCTAAAAACGGGGTTATCTCGATATCATAAGTGGGAAGGTTAAACGACCCAATGCCAGTAATCGGTCTCCACAATAACGGATTAACACCACCCGTGTAAACCACCGTAAAAGGCCAAACCGCACCAATTACACCACCATCTAAGCTCACAACCACCTCCCTAAACGGCCCGTTACCAGGGTAACCGGTCAAATTATTATCCGAAACGTACTCGTTCGGAACATTCGTGGGCCAAAACTCATCGTTTTCATGAAACGAAACGTACACCTCAAGAACCGCCCGGTATGCATTTCGGGGAACCGTAAACTGTTTCGACTTCACATCGGTTGAATTCTCGATTTCGAACCATAACCCATCATTCAATGGTAAGTTTCTTGAAATGGGTATGATCAAATCAGCCCATTGATTATACAAGTTATCAAATTTATTCAATTTCTTGTTTTTTTCAGCCCATTCATTATACAAATGATCTGAATTCATATTCAAGTTATCAAATTTATTCAACTTCTTGGTTTTTTCAGCCCATTCATTATACAAATGATCTGAATTCACATTCAAGTTATCAAATTTATTCAATTTCTTGGTTTTTTCAGCAGGGTAAAAGTGGAAACTAACATTCACATGGTACACCCCAGTGTAAGTACTATCAACAATATTCCCCAAATAAACAGCTAGGGTTTGGTTTTTCAACATTAAGGAGTGATACCTGGTGATATCTTTCTTCACCGTCCATATAATTCCGGTGGCTCTGGGCTCCGCCGTGCAGCTTCTGAGCAGCTCAACGCCGCCGAGCCAAACCCCAAAGATCCGGTCAAATTGGCGGCCTTTGCAAGTGGCGGTCCATTCGAGGACGATTTTGGCGAAATGGGTTGATGGGCAATTTGAGGGTGGGGTGAATTGGGCGGTGACCGGAGGGCTGCCGTAAGTGTAGCCGAAATCGTGGTGGAGAACGAGGGTGGAGCAGGGTTTTGTGGTGGGGAGTTGGATGGGGGTTGTGACTTCGAAGAAAGTGGTGGGTGGGATGTCGGTGGTGGTGGTGGTGGCGGTGGCGGTGGGATCGGTGGTGAGGTGTGGCCGGAGAGGGGTGGCGGAGATGAGGGAGGAGGAGAGGAGGAGGAGGAGGAGGAGGAGGGAGAGGGCGGTGGAAGCCATGAATATGAAAATGGTGGTTGAGAAAGTGGGAGATTTGTGGAGTTTAGATTTTGAGATTTAGATGGAAAGTTGTCGTCGGAGATTGCCGGTAGTTTCACCGGTGATGTATTGTGGATATAATTAGAGGGAAATTGTGTTTCTATGTTAACCTTTTAACTTTTAAGAGTGTTTGCAATTTTTATTTTTATTTTTCAATAATTAATAAAATAATTTTTGCAATTTATGTGATTAACTAGAGAGTTAAAAAGAAAACGATTGTCCAACCGGATAGGAAAAAGAACAAGAATTGGTTAGAGTGGAAACCAGTTAGGTTTCAAACCGGCTCGTCGTTTATACATCGGTTCCCCCTTTATGTCCACGAACCGGTTACTAAAGCGGTTATTCCCTAACTGATTGTAAAAAAGCTGGTTAATCGGTTTCTAACCGGAATCGGCGGTTACTAACCAATTACATGTTTTCTCATCTCAAACCTGTTACAAACCAAACCGGTTACAACCCTAACCGGTTTTGACTGGTCAACAGTCCTAACCAAAACCGGTTTCTAATTGAAACCGATTGGAAAAGAAACCGGTTTGTGCACCTCTAATCGGTCTGCACGTTAAGGCTGTTACATAGGAGTTTTCAATGGCTTTCGCATATTTGTATTCATTGCTTACAAAGTACAATCTAAACTCTATCAAACTATTACCACAAACAAATTTTGAATTAAAGAAATTATAGGGTTGTGTATGTAAATAAAATCAATTATAAATCAAATTCATATCAAGTTACATTAATAACAAATCTCTAATTTCTGGTTTCTAGTTCTTTTGTACATGCAACAAGTCATGGAACATAGCCAACAAAATTGGTAAGAAAAATCATTTTTGTAATCTGCACCTTGTGTTTTCAAACTCTTTTAAAGCTGCTTCAATTCATAAACATAGGCGACAAATGTACAAACGTATAACAGATTAAGCGTGCTAGTTTGATCATGGCTACATTTAGGGCTCATATTAGAAAGAAACGCTTTGAGGTAATGTCACGGAAATATTAACAGATCATGGCTACATTTAGGGCTCATATTAGAAAGAAACGCTTTGAGGTAATGTCACAGAAATATCCGAGTTCAATGCCAATCCAACAAAGGAGAAAATGAAGTATAAGATCAAAATGTGCAAGACATGTACACATTCAAACATAAAATTTTAGAAATAACAGATCTGAGTAAACATTAAATTTTAACTTTTAGGAATAACAAATCTTGAGTAAACATGGAATTTAAGCCACCAATTAAAGGTACAAGAGAAGCATAGAGACTCTTGATCATCCATTTCAAATCAACCAACATCATAAAAAAATTGAAGATAAATATCAGTTTAAATGGAAAACCAAATTCCACAGCTAGAACAAAGGATTGTTGAAGAATTCTGATGTAAATAACAACATAAATAACATCCATATATATATAAAAGTTGAGCAAATACACTATTTTGCACCTTTATAAATACAAAATCATAAATGCTTTTTTTATTAAAAAGTTTACATAAACATAGGCAATGCTTAATCCGATGCTTAATCCATAAATCATAATTGAATTCATTAAGTATGATTATTAAATGTTTTAACTATCATATAAATGATGAATACTTAAA
>JBCNJP010010687.1:0-20781 GCA_039602395.1 Deinandra increscens subsp. villosa
TGTGTGACATCCGAGAATTTCAAGGTTTACTTCCGTTAGACAATCCCGTTAGTTACGTTATAAGTGTTAACTTAGTAACTAATGCTTAACTAGGCCGAATACGTCCACGACCTTTGGTTGATCACCAAACCCGTCCATATGTGTTATGTGTTTAACTATTTATTGTCATTATGTGCAATGTGATTTAAATACATGATTTAGTATTGTGAATAGCATGACAATTTATGAATCGTGTTTATCTTGCTTAGAATGTGAAATTGACCACTTTTGGGTAACCAGCGAAACTACCGGGCGAAACTATAATGTCGCCCGGCAGTCTATTGGCTCACTCGTGATCAGAGCCAGTTTCGCCTGGCCAGCGAAACTGCCAGCGAAACTAGGCCCTGATATAAAATATCTTAATAAACCCTAGTCTCTCCCATTTGCCTCATTTCATACAAAACACACACACACTCCATCTTTCTCCTGGAAATCTGGTCAGTCGAGATTCACACCGAGCCATCGAGATCTCAGCCCCGAACCATCATCCATCAAGCTTGGAGATCGAACCGTGAGTCCCAAAACCACCATTTTTATGTTTTCTATGTGTTTTCTTCAAAAGCATGCTTAGATCTTTATAGAATCACTTGATCTTCTGATATGTTGTTTAGGAATGATAGATCTACAATAAAGTCAGTAACTTTACGTGTGAAATCCATCCATGATGAAGATTTATGCCATTTTAGGTCATTTTAGGGTTTTAAATGTATTTTGGTGATTTGATGATGAAAATACATGAATAAGGTGTCTAAACTGCTTCTATGATGTTGGTAATTGACTATGCATGCTATATACTGAATTACATGAAGTATGGGGACTGTTAGATTGATTTTTAGGCTGATCCGTAAGTTTTTCGCGACTAGCGAAACTACGGTGTTCTCTGGGCGAAATTGTCCAGCGAAATTATGTGAATCTTCAACCAGCGACACTATGCAGCGAAACTGCAGTGTCGCCGGGTAAACCAACCAGACCAGCTCGAGCGAATCTACCGAGCGAAATTCCCTGAACGAAAGTTCAAACCAGTTTCGGGCGAAACTAGGCTAGCGAAACTGTGCCAACAGTTTCGAGCGAAACTAGCCTAGCGAAACTGTGTCATCGGGTATTGCCTAGCGAAAGTGCTGCCCGTGCACACAGCGAAACTGCCTAGCGAAACTGCTAGCGAAATTGAGACCAGAATCCAAACTTGTGCAATTTATTTGAATGTTCTACCATGACTTACATGATTATGCTATGATGATACATGCTTTGATTTCTGATGTATATGAACCCTTGTCTATGATCAACCATCGGTGTCGTGTGTCTGTATGTCGAGTCATAGTTCCAACGTGCTATGTTATGGGCCATAGTGACGTTAAGTAAAAATTAGACACAAAACTAATACTTAAGACCTAAACGTGTTCATAGGTCTTCGTTAAGCAAACTTGGATTATATAAGCAAGTGTAGCAGTGCAACCCAAGGTGAGTGTCACTAACCCGATTACCGTGAACCCGTTTGGGTCACACCGAATAACCAAATGAAAAACAATGCTGACAACCTCGAGAGTGCTATGCACCTCCCTGATAAACTTGAAAACTTGGAGTGCTCGGCACCCACTTGATGAACTTGAAGTGCTTTATGGGAAGCACTTGTGAATTACTTAAACAACTATTTTTGAAACGAAACTGAAAACACTTTTGAGATTCATGAGAATCCGGTAAACCTTTTTAATATGGCTAGCGTAGGTTAAAGTCTAAACCACATGATATCACATGATTTCTAAGGATGCCTTGAAACTAAAAAGTCCTCAACTAAATTGTACCATTAATTGTAAAGCGAGGGGATGTTGGGTAGATCTACTGGAGTTTGACAAACTCCGCCCCGTGGCACGGGGAGTGCACGGAGGTACAATATCAGCCTATCTGACCGTGATCCCGAGAGGACACGGGGGAGGCAAATCCGCGATGACGTAGGTCCGCAGAACCTGATGGCACGGCCACTACAATAATTTATGGTCAGCTTTGGTACAAACTTCCTTAGTGCATGGAACAACGGATTAGCTACCCGCGATATCGGTTGAGCACTTTAACTATACAAAACTAGTACATACCCGATAACGTAGGTTACGGACAATACTTTTACTAAACCACGATACTATGATTTTGATTATCACTAAGCATTGCTTTTCACAAATAATTGTACATAAGAATACGTTTACACGATCATGATTTATGAGACCGGGCCAATGCATGACAAGCCCACTGTGAACTCACCAACCGTTAGGTTGACACTTGCGTGGTTTAAACTTTTGCAGATCGCTAAGGAGTATCCGGAGCGGGTTGGCATGGCACACGAAGACATCTTATTTTTAGTTTAAACTTAATTGGGAATTTAAAACACCGATTTATGTAAAGCACGTGGTTAGTGCTAAAGACAATGTTTTCCGCTGCGTACTGTTAAACTGTTTTTATTATTAATGCTTGGACTTTACTCTGATTCGTTTAGTATTTGTAACTAATGGTTGTGGTCCTGGTCTGGTCGCACCCCTTAACGGTATAAACTCCGTTAGTGGTTAATTTGGGGGTGTGACAGATTGGTATCAGAGCCATAAGTTGCAGAGAACTGGAATCAATTTTGAAAACGATTTGGAAACTGCAACTTGAAACCTTAGTTACAAACGAACAAACAAATTCCCAAAACCAAAAATAATCACGTGCCAACCTGGGATACTCGCTCTGCTGTGTAAGTAAAAGCTTAGTACGTATGTATATATATATATATATATATATATATAAATATATATATAGACCGTGTCTAGGAAGTCTAACGGAAAACCTTAGGGAAAATTTTCACACACGAATACGAAACGCGAACGCTAATGCGCGCACTATGCCGGGGGAAAGCGACAACGAAACGATGCTACGCGTTACGTCCCGATTTCTACTACGATGACTACGCCGACGGTGACTTTTATGGGAAAGCCGACTTTCGACGATAGCTACTTATGACTTACGACGTTCTCCGACGACGCCTCGATTTTGCACAAAATTTTTCTGGACTAATAGCGGGATAACGGGAAATCGTTAATATACATATTATGGGATATGTATAGAATATAACTGTGACTGAACACTGGCTACTTTAACTGTCCAGCAAGATGTCTGGAAGAGGGCACGGAAGGAGCAACATCAACATGACACCTGCACAACTACAAGCGATGATAAACGAACACGTGCAAGCCGCGGTGGCAGCCGTCCAAGCTGCATACGCCGCACAGGGTAATTATTATGCCGGTTAAGGCACGAAGCGAATTATATTTTGACCTGTTTAAATTTAAAACCCGAACTATTTATGCATCAGGAAACCACCATCACTGCACGTTTAAGTCCTTCATGGACTGCAAACCGATGACGTTTTCCGGCGAAGAAGGAGCGGTGGGACTCCTCAGGTGGATTGAGAAGTCTAAGAAGGTCTTCTCCATGTGCAATTGCCCGGCTGAAAGCAAGGTGAAGTATGCTACTGGTACCTTCGAGGGAGCTGCTCTCTCCTGGTGGAATGCCGAAATCCAGATGATTGGGATTGATGCGGCTAACAACATGCAATGGGAAGCATTTAAGGAACTGATTATGGAGGAGTACTGTCCCCGTGACCAAGTGAAGAAGTTAGAGGGCGAATTCTTGAATTTGAAAATGATTGGGTCTGAGGTTGAGCAATATACTGCGCGTTACCATGAGTACGCGGTCTTATGCCCCACAATGGTTGATGCTGAGTTCAAACGCATTGAACGTTATCTGGAAGGCCTCGAGCCTCAAATCAAAGGATTAGTGACTGCCAGCAACCCCGCAACCGTGCAGCAAGCCATCCGTTTGGCTCACAAGCTTATTGATCAGGAGGTTGAGAAGGGTACACTTCCTGCGAAAGCCACAGAGAAGACTGCCCTTAAGTGGCAAGAGAAAAGCTGATGATGAAGCTCCTGAAAACTCAATGAACAATCAGAGTGTTAGAAACAGCACTGGGAGGTCTTATAATTCTCAAGGTCAAAGTAAGAGGTCTGGAAACAACAGTGGAAACAACCGCCAGGGCGGAAATGGTCAAAGCAACTACAGGGGTAACCTGCCTTTGTGTAACAAGTGTGGGAAACATCATGCTGGTGTTTGTAGAAAGAATCTGAGTTGTGAAAGGTGTGGAAAGAAAGGCCACGAAGCAAAAGACTGTTGGGCAACCCTACCTGAGCAACAAAACCACCAAAGGCAAAACAACAACAACAACAACAATCATGGCAACAACTATGGGAACAACCGTAACGGGCAAGGAAATAATCAGAATAATAATGGTGGAGCTCGTGGCTGTTTTGAATGTGGTGCCCAAGGCCACATTAAGAGGGACTGCCCGCAGTTGAGAAGACAGGGTAATGGTAATCAAGGGAACAATGGTGGGAATGGTAATGGCGGAGGAAATGGTAACGGGAATGGCAACGGGAATGGTGGAAATGGCAGGGGAAGAGCTTTTATCATGGGTCAAGGTGAAGCTCGCAACGATGCCAACGTGATTAATGGTAAATTTATATTGAATGGTTTCTTTGCTACTGTGTTATTTGATTCTGGTGCTGAAAGAAGTTTTATTTCCACTAAGTTTGCTAGAGCTAATAAATGCTAAACCAATTGCCTTAGATGCTAAGTACGTGGTAGAACTAGCGAATGGTAAACTTCATGATACGACGCAGATAGTTAAAGACTGTAAGTTAGAACTAGCTGGCCATACGTTAGGAATCGATCTCATGCCTTTCCCGATTGGTAGTTTTGACGTTATAATATGAATGGATTGGTTATCTGAAAACCGAGCTGAAATCTTATGTAAAGAAAAAGTGGTTCGTATTCCACTCGAAGAAGGTGAAGTGTTAACGGTTCAAGGTGAAAAAGGTGGAGAAGTTACTGGTATTATTTCGTTTCTCAAAGCTCAAAAGTGCCTTCGTAAAGATCACTTCGCGATTCTTGCAAACGTCACCGACTCGACACTTCCCGAGCGCAGAATCAACGATTACCCGATAGTTCGCGACTTCCAAGACGTATTTCCTGATGATCTGCCTGGTTTGCCTCCATTTCGACAAGTAGAGTTTGGAATCGACTTAGTTCCTGGAGCGTCTCCGATTGCACGCGCACCTTACCGTTTGGCAGTAAGTGAACTCAACGAACTCTCCTCACAACTTCAAGAGCTACTCGACAAGGGATTTATTCGCCCAAGTTCATCTCCATGGGGAGCACCGGTGTTGTTTGTCAAGAAGAAAGATGGAACGTTCCGCATGTGTATTGACTATAGAGAGCTTAACAAGGTTACGATTAAGAATCGGTATCCACTTCCTCGAATCGACGATCTCTTCGGTCAGCTACAAGGTTCAAGCTACTTCTCAAAGATTGATCTATGGTCTGGATATCACCAACTTCGTGTTCGTGATGAGGATGTCCCCAAGACTGCTTTCAGAACTCGTTATGGTCACTACGAGTTTCTAGTTATGCCGTTTGGGCTAACTAATGCACCTGCTGTGTTTATGGATCTGATGAATCGAGTGTGCAAGCCGTACCTCGATAAGTTTGTAATCGTTTTCATTGATGATATTTTGATCTACTCCAAGACGAAGGAAGAACACGAGGAGCACCTACGACTTATTTTGGAATTACTCCGCAAGGAACAGCTTTATGCTAAGTTTTCGAAATGCGATTTTTGGATTCGCGAAGTCCAGTTTCTTGGACACATTGTTGATCAGAATGGAATTCATGTCGACCCAGCTAAAGTGGAAGCTATCAAGAATTGGCCTACTCCGAGAGCGCCGACCGAAATCCGACAATTTTTGGGACTTGCCGGATATTACCGAAGGTTCATTAAGGGTTTCTCGCAATTGGCTCAACCCTTAACGGCTTTGACGCACAAAGGAGTGCAATATAGATGGGGTGAAAAAGAAGAACGCGCGTTTCAAACTCTTAAAGATATGTTATGATCAGCTCCAATTCTCGCGTTACCCGACGGAATTGACGACTTTGTAGTCTACTGTGATGCATCCATCCAAGGACTCGGTTGCGTGTTGATGCAACGGGATAAAGTGATTGCCTATGGGTCCAGGCAACTGAAGGATACTAAGAAGAATTATACAACGCATGATTTGGAATTGGGAGCCGTTGTTCACGCACTAAAGATTTGGTGACATTACCTCTACGGAACAAAGTGCACAATATTTACCGACCACAAAAGCTTACAGCACATCTATGATCAGAAGGATCTCAACATGCGACAACGACGGTGGGTCGAGCTACTGAATGATTATGACCTAGCAATTAAATACCACCCGGGAAAAGCCAATGTTGTGGCTGATGCCTTAAGTCGGAAAGAGTATGAAAAGCCTCGACGAGTACGAGCGCTGCAACTTACCATTCACACGGGATTGCCGGATCGGATCCGTGATGCCCAACAAGAAGCTTTAAAGGAAGAGAACTTCGCAGCTGAAGCACTACGAGGGGTGGATGGAAATTCTGAAATTAAGTCCGATGGACTCAGATACTACAATGACAGAATTTGGGTTCCTTTACTTGGAAATCTTCGTGAGCTCGTGATGGACGAGGCTCACAAATCAAGGTATTCGGTGCACCCTGGATCGGATAAAATGTACCAAGATTTAAAGGGTTTGTATTGGTGGCCGAATATGAAAGCCGACATGGCGTGATATGTGGCTAAGTGTTTAACATGCTCAAGAGTGAAGATTGAATACCAAAAGCCTTCTGGGCTATTACAGCAACCAAAGATCCCAGAATGGAAATGGGAGGATATCTCCATGGATTTTGTAACGGGATTACCTCATCGATCGAATCGACCAGATGCGATTTGGGTTATCATTGATCGATTAACCAAATCTGCACATTTTATCCCGATGAAGGAAAACAACAATATGGATAACTTAACTAAGTTGTACATTGACCAAATTGTGGCACGTCATGGAGTGCCTAAGACTATTATCTCCGACCGAGATCCTCGATTTACTTCCCGATTGTGGCAATCTATGCAAGAAGCACTGGGAACCAGACTGGATATGAGTACAGCTTATCACCCGCAGACCGATGGTCAGACGGAAAGAACTATTCAGACTTTAGAAGACATGCTCCGAGCTTGCGTTCTCGACTTCGGTAAAGACTGGGAAGCTCACCTTCCGTTGGTGGAGTTCTCCTACAACAACAGTTATCATTCAAGTATCGGTGCTGCACCTTTTGAAGCTCTTTATGGCAGAAAATGTAGATCGCCCGTGTGTTGGGCCGAAACGGGTGAGAAAGGACTCACTGGACCAGAACTCATTCATGATACAACGGAACGAATCATTCAAATCAGAAAGCGGATAGCCGCAGCACGTGATAGACAAAAGAGCTATGCCGACAAACGCCGTAAACCTTTGAAGTTCGAGGTAGGCAACAAGGTACTATTGAAGGTATCTCCCTGGAAGGGAGTGATACGCTTCGGAAAGCGTGGAAAGCTGAATCCTCGCTATATCGGTCCATTTGAAATCATTGGTGAAGTAGGCCCGGTGGCCTACCGATTACAACTCCCTGCGGAACTCGATGGAGTTTACAACGTGTTTCACGTCTCGAACCTAAAGAAATGTCTGGCTGAAGACACTGAAATAATTCCTTTGGAGGAATTGGAAATTGATGAGCATCTGAGATTTATCGAGCAACCGGTAGAAATCATGGGACGCGAGGAGAAAGCCCTCAAACGTAGCAAGATTCCGATCGTCAAGGTTCGATGGAACTCAAAGCGTGGACCTGAATATACTTGGGAACGAGAGGATCAGATGAAGAAGAAGTATCCCCACTTGTTCGAGCAAACGTCCACAGAAACTCAAGGTATGATTTAATTTTGGGGACCAAAATTCCTTTAACAGGAGGAGGATGCGACGACCCTACAACTTTTGCTTTCTCTCCCCCAGCACCAACGACAGCCGAGGCTGCGAACGCTACGACGCAAGAATAATTTTCGGGACGAAAATTTCGATTTCAAGGGGATGATGTGACATCCGAGAATTTCAAGGTTTACTTCCGTTAGACAATCCCGTTAGTTACGTTATAAGTGTTAACTTAGTAACTAATGCTTAACTAGGCCGAATACGTCCACGACCTTTGGTTGATCACCAAACCCGTCCATATGTGTTATGTGTTTAACTAATTATTGTCATTATGTGCAATGTGATTTAAATACATGATTTAGTATTGTGAATAGCATGACAATTTATGAATCGCGTTTATCTTGCTTAGAATGTGAAACTGACCACTTTTGGGTAACCAGCGAAACTACCGGGCGAAACTATAATGTCACCCGGCAGTCTATTGGCTCACTCGTGATCAGAGCCAGTTTCGCCTGGCCAGCGAAACTGCCAGCGAAACTAGGCCCTGATATATAATATCTTAATAAACCCTAGTCTCTCCCATTTGCCTCATTTCATACAAAACACACACACACTCCATCTTTCTCCTGGAAATCTGGTCAGTCGAGATTCACACCGAGCCATCGAGATCTCAGCCCCGAACCATCATCCATCAAGCTTGGAGATCGAACCGTGAGTCCCAAAACCACCATTTTTATGTTTTCTATGTGTTTTCTTAAAAAGCATGCTTAGATCTTTATAGAATCACTTGATCTTCTGATATGTTGTTTAGGAATGATAGATCTACAATAAAGTCAGTAACTTTACGTGTGAAATCCATCCATGATGAAGATTTATGCCATTTTAGTCATTTTAGGGTCTTAAATGTATTTTGGTGATTTGATGATGAAAGTACTTGAATAAGGTGTCTAAACTGCTTCTATGATGTTGGTAATTGACTATGCATGCTATATACTGAATTACATGAAGTATGGGGACTGTTAGATTGATTTTTAGGCTGATCCGTAAGTTTTTCGCGACTAGCGAAACTACGGTGTTCTCTGGGCGAAATTGTCCAGCGAAATTATGTGAATCTTCAACCAGCGACACTATGCAGCGAAACTGCAGTGTCGCCAGGTAAACCAACCAGACCAGCTCGAGCGAATCTACCGAGCG
The DNA here is from genome assembly GCA_039602395.1 of Deinandra increscens subsp. villosa. Lineage (NCBI taxonomy): Eukaryota > Viridiplantae > Streptophyta > Magnoliopsida > Asterales > Asteraceae > Deinandra > Deinandra increscens. The sequence continues at coordinate 9,090 of JBCNJP010010687.1, forward strand.
AAATTCCCTGAACGAAAGTTCAAACCAGTTTCGGGCGAAACTAGGCTAGCGAAACTGTGCCAACAGTTTCGAGCGAAACTAGCCTAGCGAAACTGTGTCATCGGGTATTTCCTAGCGAAAGTGCTGCCCGTGCACACAGCGAAACTGCCTAGCGAAACTGCTAGCGAAATTGAGACCAGAATCCAAACTTGTGCAATTTATTTGAATGTTCTACCATGACTTACATGATTATGCTATGATGATACATGCTTTGATTTCTGATGTATATGAACCCTTGTCTATGATCAACCATCGGTGTCGTGTGTCTGTATGTCGAGTCATAGTTCCAACGTGCTATGTTATGGGCCATAGTGACGTTAAGTAAAAATTAGACACAAAACTAATACTTAAGACCTAAACGTGTTCATAGGTCTTCGTTAAGCAAACTTGGATTATTAAGCAAGTGTAGCAGTGCAACCCAAGGTGAGTGTCACTAACCTGATTTCCGTGAACCCGTTTGGGTCACACCGAATAACCAAATGAAAAACAATGCTGACAACCTCGAGAGTGCTATGCACCTCCCTGATAAACTTGAAAACTTGGAGTGCTCGGCACCCACTTGATGAACTTGAAGTGCTTTATGGGAAGCACTTGTGAATTACTTAAACAACTATTTTTGAAACGAAACTGAAAACACTTTTGAGATTCATGAGAATCCGGTAAACCTTTTTAATATGGCTAGCGTAGGTTAAAGTCTAAACCACATGATATCACATGATTTCTAAGGATGCCTTGAAACTAAAAAGTCCTCAACTAAATTGTACCATTAATTGTAAAGCGAGGGGATGTTGGGTAGATCTACTGGAGTTTGACAAACTCCGCCCCGTGGCACGGGGAGTGCACGGAGGTACAATATCAGCCTATCTGACCGTGATCCCGAGAGGACACGGGGGAGGCAAATCCGCGATGACGTAGGTCCGTAGAACCTGATGGCACGGCCACTACAATAATTTATGGTCAGCTTTGGTACAAACTTCCTTAGTGCATGGAACAACGGATTAGCTACCCGCGATATCGGTTGAGCACTTTAACTATACAAAACTAGTACATACCCGATAACGTAGGTTACGGACAATACTTTTACTAAACCACGATACTATGATTTTGATTATCACAAGCATTGCTTTTCACAAATAATTGTACATAAGAATACGTTTACACGATCATGATTTATGAGACCGGGCCAATGCATGACAAGCCCACTGTGAACTCACCAACCGTTAGGTTTACACTTGCGTGGTTTAAACTTTTGCAGATCGCTAAGGAGTATCCGGAGCGGGTTGGCATGGCACACGAAGACATCTTATTTTTAGTTAAACTTAATTGAGAATTTAAAACACCGATTTTGTAAAGCACGTGGTTAGTGCTAAAGACAATGATTTTCCGCTGCGTACTGTTAAACTGTTTTATTATTAATGCTTGGACTTTACTCTGATTCGTTTAGTATTTGTAACTAATGGTTGTGGTCCTGGTCTGGTCGCACCCCTTAACGATATAAACTCCGTTAGTGGTTAATTTGGGGGTGTGACAGTATGAACTTCCCCTTCCAGTCATCAAAGTCACTAGCACCCATGAGTCTTGGAGGGCGGTTGTTTCCTTGCATGACCGGAGTGAAATGATTTCCTTCAGACATCTCAGATGAGACAAATGCAGAATTTCAGCAAGAGTTGCTAAAACGAGCCGAATGAAGAACAAGAGCTCCAAATTGCTTGTAAACACGAAGATTGCTTGAATTCACACAAATCCTGCAATCATAAACATTTATGGAGAATTAAACACTAATATTTAGGTGTAAACAGCAAAAATTGAAAAATTCAAATTTTTGACTTAGTCAAAATTTTGAACAGCTTGTTCTTGAGCAAGTTCAAATCACCAAAAATCAAAGTTCAAAAAAATGATGTTTGAAGGCATCAATAGATGCAAAATGATGTTAGGATCAAATATTTCAACTAACACAAACCTCAAAAATCACTCTAAATGACCGAAATTTGATCAAACAGTAGATTATGTGAAAAAGTTTAAGAATCTCGAAAAATTGCTTAACAAATCTTCAATACTTGATGTTAGAGAGCGAAATCAGTGCCAATGATTTCGGTTTTAGCATACTAACACTCGGTAATAATCAATTTCAGCAAAGGATCATCATAAAAACGAATTTGAAAAAATTTACTCAAGAACAGTGAAGTTTCGGTCCGAACCAAAAACTCACAGAATTCAAAAATTGACAATTATAACATGAAATAAACAGAAATCTAAGCATGTTTTTGAGTTCCTAGAGTGATTTCTACCAAGAATCAACTCTTAGATCTAGAAAAAACAACCAAAATTGATAACTCAAATGAGATTTCTTCATTTTGAGAAAAATTTCAAAAATGAAGAACAAGGCTCTTATACCAATTGTTAGGACCAGATTTGAGCACAATGTTCTCATTCGATTCATCACACAGGTGCGGGAAACAAGTGTGATGATCAATCTTGGTTGATTTCACCCCATAGATCTCTGAAACTCAAGAACACACACTAAATACACCAAGAACACACACACAAAGGCTCTCTTGTAGAAATAACCTGGAGGAACACGTATTAGGGTTTTCACTTTAGTATTTATACTACAAGAGAGCCTGGGACAAATAGAATGTTTGACACAAACCAATCATTGCCTAGAATTCAGCAAAATATTCTAACAGAATATGATGTACGCTAAGACTATAAAGAAGTACGCTAAGCATTAACATGTTCGCTAACAAGTTCGCTAGGCACAAACAAGTCCGCTAACAAGTATGCTAAGCACAGATTAAGTACGCTAGGATCAAGTCAAGTTCGCTAGGAACAAATCAAGTTCGCTAGTAGCAAAACAAGTTCGCTAGGACTAATATTAGGCAAGTTCGCTAAGTATAACAAGTACGCTAAGAGATAAATGACAAGTCCGCTAAGAGTTAATCAAGTCCGCTAAGTTCAATATACAAGAAGTTCGCTAAGGAGAAACACAAGTACGCTAACACTTGGATAAATAAGATCACATATAACATAATCAAAGATAATATTACAGATAAATACCAAAAAGGTAAATAGTTTGTGTTGCCAACATAATAAGTTCTAATAAATCTATATTTAAACAGAGCTCTAGGCTTACACACACACACTTTTTCGGTAATCACGACTCTCTGCAACACTTAGAATACGAGCTCATTTCACTTGTACTAAACACTTTCATTATATAAAAGTTTTAGGAGGCAGGTACTTTGAACCGGCCCCCGAGGTTTTTTGCTAGGCTCCTTGAGGATACTCAAGGATTCCTGGATTTTCCCTCGTTACATCCTCGTGTCAACACTCAAACTTGCATTTTTCTTGTTAATTTCATCAAACACACTACCTCACTTACAAAGTTTGATCAACTAATTGCTTAAGCAGTTTTTGACCAAAACAGGGGTGGTGAGGATGCTCTCTCAAGACGGCCATCGACGTGTCCAGGATCCTGGGATCTTGCACCATTGTCCCTGGATTTTAGGTTCTGTTCCCTAGATTTATCCTTCTTCTTTCCCAGGAGTTCCTTCAAGTAACCTTTGCTGAGTAGATAGTTAATTTCTCTCCTTTGGGCCATGCAATCCTCGGTTTGGTGACCAAAGTCTTCATGGTAGGCGCACCATTTGGACTTGTCCTTCTAAGTAGAAGGTCTATCATTCTTCTTGGGCTGCCTCGCTTTGTCTTCAAGATCTTGCACAGCAAACATAACACCAGAAATATCAGTAGTAAAGCAATAATCGTTAAGGGAAGGATATTCTTCTTCCTCTTCATCCTGGTCCACACTGTTCACTCGACGTTCATCGGGCCTTGAGTATGGCTTAGATCGCTGTGACCTAGGATGTGAGGACTCTGATTTTCTGTTGGAGCTGTTGAATCCCGGTGAGGATTCAGCCTTCCCTAGGATTTGCATGTCCTCCTCTAGTCTGATGAAGCGTAGAGCCCTATGATGTATTTCGTCCATCTTGTGGCACGGGTTCATGACCAGGTCTTCATAGAATGGTGAGTCTTTGCTAAGTCCCATCTTGAAAGCCTGGACTGCAATCGCCATATCCATGTTTGGGATTTCTAAGGCTTCTCTGCTAAACCTGCTGACGTAATTCCTTAGGGTTTCACATGCATTATGGGTTATACTATACAAATCACTTGTTAGTTTTTCAAAGCTACGGCTTCAAGAGTATTGGTTGTTAAATAAACAAATTAAGTGTGAAAATGAAGTAATAGAGTAAGGAGGAACATTCAGGAGCCATTTCAAGGCTGCCCCTGTTAGGGTGGATCCGAATCCTTTACATAGGCATGCCTCCTTAATTTCAGGGGGCATATAGATAACCTCCATTCTTTCACGGTATTGCACCACATGTTCTTCAGGGTCTGTCGTGCCGTCATAAGGTTTCATGCTGGGTGTTTGAAACCTCTTGGGTATCTCCACGTCACAGATCGGTGGAGCAAACCTTGACAATCTATGACTCGCCGGTCCAACTTCACGGATAGGCTGCACAACTCCTGGGACACTTGAGATCATCTGCTTGAGTTTTTGGATCTCTCGTTCCATTGATGGGCTGATCCCTGGATCCTGCACTGAATTGTTAGTATTAGCATAATGGGCGAAAGTTTGAGGAGTGTTACCGACATCCCAAGTCATATTGGTCCCAGGATTAACGAATGGTTCCCTGATGGTGGACATCCTGGGTAAATCAGCTTGGGTCATCTGAGCAACAAAGGATGTTGATCTCCTGTCCAGTGGGGTGACACCTTCATGTACCTTAGAATCGCTTCCAGGGGTGGTGAAATTCAGAATTCTGGGATCGAGTGGAGAAGGCTGAACCGATGTAGCCCTGGGTAACTCTGATCTTATGCTCGTCAATTGGGCCATGAATTCCTGGTTCACCTTTTGTTGGAGTTCCATGTGGCTCTTCATCTTACTGAATGTGGTCAGGATATCAGTATTGGATATCATGACAAGGTCTTCTGGGGTGTCTTCAGTCTCGATCACTTCATGGTTGACTGTCGGTCCGTCGCTGTGTGTAGCTAAAGTTGAAGTGCTAAACCTTGGAGCCGGTGGGGTGACTCCACTAGTCTAGGTACTGAACCTAGGAGCCGGTGGGGTGACTCCAGTTGTTGAAGTAGTCACCGCAGAAACCGAAACATTTGAGGTATTCATTTGTTTCGACATTTTGTGATAGATTTTGGTAAAAATCAAGTTTAGGACGAATCTGAAAAGAGTTTGAGAAAATATTGACACCAATTGCCCCACGGTGGGCGCCAAATTGTTTTGGCTAAAAATCACTTAAGCAAAATTAGTAAGATTTGAATACGAGAATACAATGAGTAAAGCTCGAGAATACAATGAGTAAAGCTCGAGTGAGCAAAATGAAATGACTAAGTTTCCTATTTATACTCTTAGCTCTTCAACAACTTGTCCGATATTCCAGGGATCTTCTCTTCAACGTCTTTTTCAGTTGGTTGACCGAGTTTTTAGCTAACACCTTTTGACCACGTGCGAAATAAGTGTCCAACTCATCCCATTCGACCGTTGGTAGACTTCGTCATCCTATTCTTGATCAAATATAGGCACAAAAAAGCATTAGTAACAATGTCCTAGCATGCAGGGTCATTTCCACATGCTGGGTCATTCGTGCAATAACGATGACCCTGGATTATGCTCATCATGGGTCATAACAACGTATAACAAAAATAAGATAAATATGAACTTCCCTGGATTATGTTGACATCTTGGGACATTACCTTACTCCTGATACATTCAGGGTCATTCAACATTACCTGTTGAATTCTGGGTCATACGATTCCTGGGTCAATCCTGCCCTAAATCTACACCTGTACCCTGGATTACCAGCCGAAAATTCAGGGTATAATAGTACTAAGAAATCTAGCCTAGCATCATGAATACTGTTATACCCTGAATTCTCGGCTAGTAATCCAGGGGCAGGTATTACCCAGGAATTGCATGACCCGGAATTAAACAGGTAAAGTACAAAGTGACCCTGAATAAATAGAGTGTAAGGTAGTGTCCCAGGATTTCTCGTAATTCCAGGGGAGTACATGTTTGTTCTATTCGTTTTGGTTATGTGTTATGATGACCCAGGATGTGTTTAACCCAGGGTCGCTTTATTCTCATATGACCCGGCATGTGGGAATGACCCTGCATGCTAGGATATCGTTACTAACGTATCTTGCACTTTTGTTTAAGTGGAAACAGGTTGACAAAGTCTTCTAACGGTCACACTGAACAAGGAGAAGGCTTTATTCGCACGTGGTCAAAGTCAGTTGGCTGGAAACTCGGTCAACTAACGGAAAGAGACGTTGAAGAGGAGATCCCTGAAATATCGGAAGAACAGTTGAAGACCCCTGGAATATCGGACGAGTCTTTGGAGCTCTCAGAGTATAAATAGGACCTTTAGTCGTTTATTTTCGAGGCATTCGAGCTTTACTCATTGTATTCTCATACTTTTCACCTGCAAACTAAAGTGTACTCAAACGATTAAGTGATCAATAAATTGGTAGCGTGTGTTATCGCTACCCGGGGTTTTTATGCCGGCGGTGCCTTAGAGACATTTAAGGGCTAAGGGCTTTTCCCTAGTAAAATTCTTGGTGTTCCTACTTGCATTTCAGGTTACATTTGTGTTGCTAAGCTTCTTAACGGATTTCATAAGCAAACCTAACTATTTATCAAAGATTTTCGTTATTTGTCCCTGGAATTCTGCCGTTGTCCCAGGATTATTTCAAATTATTTTCATATCCGAATTTTAGACACCTAACCTCACATTCATATTTGGTTCAAACTTTGCTAATTCAACTTAAGTAATTTTTAGCCAAAAAAATTTGGCGCCCACCGTGGGGCAATTGGTGTCAATCTTTTGTTAAACGCTTTTTAGATTCATCCTGAACTTGATTTTCACAAAAATCTATCAAAAAATGTCAACACAAATGAACTCCTCGAATGCTTCGGTTCCTGCTACAAGCACTACAACGATTGGGGCCATTCCACCAAGGGTCAATGCCTCAGTCCCAGCAACACGTAACGATGGATCAACGGGTAACCATGAACGAGTGCAGACGGATAACATCAATGAAGACCCTGTTCTGATATCCAATGATGATATTCTCTCTTCGCTCACCAGAATGGAGCGCCAAATGGAACATCAACAAAAGCTGAACGAAGAATTTCTGGCCCAACTAACAAGCTTAATATCAGGGGTGCCCAGGATTGCGCCAGTTCAGCCTTCACCACTCGATCCCAGGATTCTCAATTTCAGTACTCCTGGGAGCAGTTCCAGGATCCATGACGACTCTACACAACCAGAGAGGAGACCGGCGTTCCATACTCCTCAAATGACCCAGACTGATCCACCCAGGGTGTCCACTGTTAGGGACCCTGTTGTTCATCCTGGGATAATTGTGCCCCAGGATGTTGGTAACACTCCTCAAACTTTTGCTCATTATGCTACTACTAACAATTCTGTGCAGGATTCAGGAATAAGCCCATCTGTGGAACGAGAAATCCAAAAGCTCAAGCAAATGATCTCGAGTGTCCCATGAGTGGTGCAGCCTAACCCTGAAGTTGGGCCTGCAAGCCATAGGATGTCCAGATTTGCTCCATCTATTTGTGATGTGGAGATTCCCAAAAGGTTCCAAACACCCAGCATGAAGCTTTACGACGGCACAACAGACCCAGAAGAGCATGTGGCCCAATACCGCGAAAGAATGGAGGTTATCCACATGCCACCTGAAATTAAGGAAGCCTGCCTATGTAAGGGGTTTGGGTCCACCTTAACGGGGGCAGCTCTCAAATGGCTCCTAAACATTCCTCCCTATTCCATTGCTTCATTTTCGCAATTGGTTAACTTATTTAACAGTCAATTTTCTTGCAGTCGTAGTTTCGAAAAACTAACGAGTGATCTGTATAGGTTAACCCAAAATGCAGGAGAAAGCTTAAGGAACTATGTCAGCAGATTCAGCAGAGAAGCTTTGGAGATCCCGAATATGGACATGGCAACTGCAGTCCAAGCCTTTAAAATGGGGCTGAACAAGGACTCATCGTTTTACGAGGATCTAGTCATGAACCCATGTCATAAGATGGATGAAGTTCGTCACAGGGTTCTCCGCTTCATCAGACTGGAGGAGGATAGGAAAATCCTGGGAAAGAATGAGTCCTCCCCAGGATTCAACGGTTCCAGCAGAAAGTCAGAATCCACACATCCTAGGTCACAAAGGTCCAAGCCTTATTCAAGGCCTGATGAGCGCCGAGTAAACAATGTGGAACATGATGAGGACGATGAAGAATATCCTTCTTTTAATGACTATTGCTTTACTACTGACGTTTCTGGTGTGATGTATGCTATGCAGGATCTCGGCGACAAGGCAAGGTGGCCCAGAAAGAGCGATAAACCCTCTACATGGAAGGACAAGTCCAAGTGGTGTGCCTACCACGAAGACTTTGGTCACCAAACTGAAGATTGCATGGCCCTGAGAAGAGAGATCAGATATCTACTCAGCAAGGGCCATCTAAAGGAACTGTTGGGAAAAAAGAAGGACAAATCCAGGGAACAAAATTCAAAATCCAGGGACAACGATGCAAGGTCCCAGAATTATAGACGCCCCAATGACTATCCCGAAAGAGCATCATCACCACCCCCGGATGCTAAGGTAGTTCATTTTATTTCTGGTGGTTCTGATATCTGTGGTACTTCTTATTCTGCAGCAAAGAGACACGCTAAGGAATCAAAATCAGACAGGGACCAAAGACCCAGGAAGAGCTCCATTCAGCAAGATGTGAAAGAGATTACATTTGGGGAAGATGATAGGCGTAACATCATAGACCCTCATCACGATGGGCTAGTGATAACTCTTCATATTGCCAACATCGTCGTGAAAAGGATTCTGATTGATGGAGGAAGCTCAGTAAACATAATCCAATTAGAAGCCTTGAACAAGATGGGAATCCCGCACACAGAGATCATCTCGAAATCCACGGTACTTGTGGGTTTCAGTGGTGAAACGAAGAACACTCTGGGAGAAGTAAAGCTTCCAGTTTATGTAGAGGGACTCAATTCAGTCCAGCGCTTCTGTGTGATGGACGCGCCATCAGGATACAATGTAATCCTGGGTAGACCCTGGATTCATGACAACAGGGCTGTACCCTCAACATATCATCAATGTGTGAAGATACCGACACCTTGGGGTGTGATCTCAATTAACAGTTGTTGAGGGTGTATTTTCAGGATGCTCACAGGAAGCTCAGACAGTTCAGGAATCCTATTGTCATCTGAGAATCTCGTACATTCAGGTATCCTGATCATATTATTTTAACTAACCTTCATATTTTGCCACATGTCTATTTGACCAGGTATTACCGGAATCATCAACAACCTCCGAAACTTACGCTCCAGCTGAAGAAGATCGTGGACCAAGTGAACGGAGAGGCCTCTAACGGTCGAGTTAGTTGGACGATAGGATCCCGGGAATCCCGGAAAGTTAGTTATCATTGTATTTGTTATATAAATCGAGGATTCGATCAGTAGGAACACACAATTACACTCGCACACTGGTTTCTCACTACGAATTATTGTATCACTTAGCTCTGATCGATCAAACCTCCAACCCGTTGTAACAAATCGTTTGATAATTAATCACATTGACTTGGTGGTGGTTTCCAGCCGGCACCCGAGGTTTTTATCCAGGATTCCTAGAGGCAACTCAAAGGATTCTGGAGTTTTCCTCGCTAAAATCCTTGTGTTATCACCCTTACTTGGATTACTTACTCATTTGATCGTTAAGCACTCTACCTCACAATCTAAGTTTGGAATACAGGATTCCCGAGTGAATTTTTGACCAAAACAGTTTGGCGCCCACCGTGGGGCAAGTGGTGCTTAATCCTACCAAAATCCCATATCTCATTCATTTCATTTGATCTCCGATCCAAAAAATGTCAAACCCACAAAAATCTGTCTCGGCCTCTACATCGTCCTCCATTCCCCCTCTTCCTTCCTTTCCAGGAAGCCAGAAGAAGACTAATGACCGTCAGAAGAAAGTGGACGAGCAGCCGAGAAAAACTGATTATCCTGTCTTCACAGGATCCCAGGTTCAATCTGTTGATCCGGTTATTACTAACAATGATTTGTTTTCCTTGATTAAGCAGGTGAAAAATCAAATGGATCAGCAAGAAAAAACTAATCAAACGGTGATGAAGGAAATTGAAGAGCTAAAGAAATCTAGGAAGCCCATGGAAGAGCAAAGTCCCCTGTTTCCCAGGCATCTCGATTTCAATGCTTCAGGATCCTCAGATCCGTCTCGCTACAATAACAAATCAACATCAGGATTTGCTACAGCCCCTACAATGACTTCTCAGGCCGCTGGATACGCTGAAAGTACTGCTGGATTCTTAGGAGCTGTCCCACCAGAATCCTCACAGTCACGCTACAAGGCTCCATGGATTCCACCATTGTTGGGATCCTCAGCCTTGCCGTCCCAAGGATATCCTTTTTCTGTTGGGAATCCAAGCCAGAATCCCCAAGGATATCAATACTCTAACCCTTCAATTTCTGCAGGAATCTTCAGGACCAGTTCCTCAGAAGTGCATGATGGTGACGACATCCCCATGCAAACAGCAGCCACTACGGAGCCAAGCTTCCTAGCAAATTATGGCTACGGTCCCAGGATTCCGACCCAGAATCCTGCCTCTGGTAACGTGTCCAATTCAATCCCTATTGTTTCTAACCAGGGTGCTCCTTATGATGCAGGTATCCATCCAAGTATCGCTAGGGAGCTCCAGAAGTTGAAAGAAATGATATCAAATGTTCCAGGGATCCTGAAACCTATCCCTGAAGTTCCTTTGGAAAGCCACAAGATATCTAGATTTACTTGGCCAATATCCCAAGTGGAGATCCCGAAGCGTTTCCAGACCCCAAGTATGAAGCTTTATGATGGAACCACGGATCCTGAAGAACACGTGGCACATTATCGGGAGCGTATGGAGATCAATCCCATTCCGATAGAAATCAAGGAAGCCTGTCTATGCAAAGGCTTCGGATCAACCCTAACAGGGCCAGCCATGAAATGGCTACTGAGCATTCCTCCTAACACTATTACGTCATTTTCTCATTTAGTTAACTTGTTTAACAATCAATTTTCTTGCAGCAGGACCTTCGAGAAGCTTACAGGAGACCTATACCGAATAATTCAGAAGCCAGATGAGCCTCTCAGAGACTATATTGCCAGATTCGGACGAGAATCTCTTGAGATTCCTAATCTGGATATGGCAGCAGCCGTGGAAGCCTTCAAAATGGGGCTCTCCAAAGATTCCCGTTTTTACGATGACCTTGTTATGGCTCCTTGCAGGAATCTTGATGAAGTACGCAGTAGAGCTCTGAGATTTATTCGTTTGGAAGATGACAAGAGGATCCACCAAAGACTAGAGGTTCCTAAATATGATCCCAACAGCAAAAAGGCGGAATCCCCCGGGAAGCCGTATAGATCTCGTCCATATTCCAAACCGGAAAATCACAAAGTCAACGCCGTTGACCAGGACGATGATGATGAGGAATATCCTAAGGTATCTGAATACTTGTGACACCCGAGAATTTCAAGGTTAACTTCCGTTAGACAAACCCGTTGG
>JBCNJP010010688.1:0-20773 GCA_039602395.1 Deinandra increscens subsp. villosa
ATATGCTCTAACAACTTTGTAAATAATTTGTCATTTTGTGTGTGTTTGTCGGTTTTCCAAAAGTCAAAATCAAAATTTGGTCAAAATTGGATTTTTAGGGTTTCCAGCGAAACTATGTTTCGCCCGCTCAGTTTCGCCGCATGCGCTCTCAGCGAACTTATACTTTCGTCATCGGCGAAATTGATCTGTTTGATCCCTGGGTCGAGCGAATCTGCTCTTTCGCTCGGGCGAAACTATTGTTTCGCCGAGCGAAATTACCAGCGAAACTGCCCTCGTATATATTCCGTTGATCGAGATTTTCGGTCACTTCCACCCAAACCCTAACCGCCGAAACTCTAAACACCACTCGCGAAACTCCATTTTCGCCAAACTGTTCCATCCTTTCATCTGATCATCGCATAACTGATTTCGTGTAAAGGTTGGTATGTTTCAGTGTCGTGTAATCATGTTATCGCACTTGTAATCGCATCTAATTTACAGTTTTTTTTTGGGGTTTTTGAACCGAACAGTCAACAAGAATTTCTCGTACCTAAAACCGTTGTTAATCTCTGTTTCGGACTCGCTTTATACTCGTTTACTTGTGCATTTCTTACTCGTGGGTTTGGATTGTTAAAACTATGCGTAAAATCGACTTCGGAAATTTGAAATTCGAAAAGTTGCGACCAGCGAAACTGCTGGTTCGTCCAGCGAAACTGAACGAAAGTTCACAGTCTCGAGCGAAACTGTCTAGCGGTCATGCCCAAACTTCGCTAACAGTTTCGCCGTGATAGATTAGTTTCGCTGTAAATGTTATCTTTTGGTAGGCTAGCGAAACTACCGAGCGAAACTGTAGTTTCGCTCGGTACCTAGATTAGACTGTCTCAGTGACAGTTTCGCTTGGCCAGCGAAACTGCCAGCGAAACTGTTCACTGGACAGTATATATGCGCAGCCTTGTGCAGCCATTTGTAACTTTCTCAATCATTGTGAACCCTAATACAAGAAATCTTCATTTGGTGAGTTTTGGTGACGGCTAGGAGCTTATTTCAGTATATTGTAGCTAGTTTATCATTCCTTATCCATCCTTTGGTTCATATTGAGATTGTTCATGGCTAGAAATCCATTTTAGTCATTGGAAATCACATATCTTGTTGTTTATTTGGTTTTCTTCTCAAAAACATCATTATTTGCACTGATAAAGATCAGTGAGGACCAACAATTCGTGTTTCGGGGAATTAAAGGATGCTGGAAGAGTGAAATCATGCGAGAATTACGCTCCATGTATGTTTTAGTTAATATGAATGGGATGGAAATTGAATTGGTGGGTGATGAAAGTTTTCGAAAATCATTGAAATTTGGCTAAGTATGGGAAAATTTTGTTTCATCTCTGGAAATATCAACCCAAACGTATCGCTAGTTTTGATGCCCCTCCCAAGAGATACGATTGGGACAAATGTTTTAGGGGCTGGCTGATCATAGCAAGCGCGACACTTTTCTTAATTAAAATCAGAAAAAAATAATATATCTTAAAGCCACCACACTGGTTCCTTAACCCCCATTCCTACTTACACCACCTCCACCAACCCGTCTCTCGTATCTGACGCACCACCCCATCCCCGTCGCCCTGTTCGCTGCCACATTTATAGCCCACCACCGCAAAATCCTCTCTCCACCCCCACTGGCTGACCAACCAGCATCATTAATCGCGACCCCCGATTCCAACCACCGCACCACCGTCTAAGCTCTAGAGAGCCACCACTGCCGCGCCAGACATCACCACCACCGGTTTCCCTTTTGAGTTTTTAGCAATTCGGGATTCCAGGTACAAAATTTGAATCTCTGTGTTCAATACATAGAAATTTTCTTGTACGATTGTATTATTATTTTCAATCTTTTTGCGCTTGTTCTTTGTTCTTGCACTTGGTGTTGAGATTGTTTGGGTGTTTAGCCCCTTTATTTATTAGTAATGTGCTAAAATTCTTGAAATTGTTTGTATCTGGTGTGCTTGAAAAATGCTATGCACCTATGGTATGCTTTAGGTCTAGGTAATATAATCGTGAGCAATTTGATTGACTTGGGGAGAGGGATGGTTTAGAAATGATGATTTATGCTAAGACTTGGCGATGAAATGTGGGGGTGCATAAATGTGGAATCTGTTTTCTTTAATCAGCTGAACGCAAAACTAGAGTTCCTATGCTTTTTAACCTTCTAAATTGCTTGTTGATGTGGAATATCATTTCGGTTATAAAATTTCTGTTTATGCGATGAATTTTGAATAATTTGGTATGTGTTGAATAAAGCTGGTTGAGATGGTTTATTGCTAATGGGTTGGTTTGTTTATAGTGGAAAATATCTCAAATTGATGAATTTCTTGTTTGCATAATAAAAAAAGGGGTCATGGCCAAATTTTGTTCAAAGTTTTCTTTTCTTTCTTCTTTTTATTTACTTTGTTTTTACTCTTTCAAGTTTGTTTTATTTTACTTTGTTTTCTTATTTTGAAAAAGAAATAATAAAAAATAAAAAAAATCCAAAAATAATTTGTGATTTATTACTGCCTGGATTAGACTGTGAGATTGTTGTGCATGTATGGATGCGTCTACAAGTGGTCAGAAACGAAAGAAAGGGAAGTAAAAGATTATTATTCACCGGCCCACGATCTTTTATATCGTACCCGAGGGATTACCGGACTATACGGTCGATCCACCTCTAGTTGAGGATCGCCGTATGGAGGATCACACATTGTGCAGTTCTAGAGCAAGTACGAGGAAGACAGAAGCGAGGCGTATGTGTTTATGGCCCCACTTCAGCCCCAGACGTTTGACTGGGAGTTGATGGATGTGATGGGAGCTAGGGCTAGGATGGAGGAGTTGTTAGATGAAAGGTGGAGGAGAGTGATAGATTGTGAGGGACCACAGTATATGGAGCTGACTATAGAGTTTTTAAATTTCAAACTAAGGAGCTTGATTTTCCGGTGATAATATCATTTGCCATTGGAAGGATGCTTTTTGAGATGAGTGTGCCGCAATTAGCGGTGGATTTGGGGTTTTATACTGAGGAGGAGGTGACTACTGTTGAGTTTAGGACTAGTTTGAGGGGGCCGGCCAGGGCTTCCAGGAAATATTATACTAGTGAAGGACAACTGAGGGATTTGTAGGATCAAAAAACTATCCAAACACATTATCTATATTCAATAACGAGTGTGGAATCCAAGTGATTGATTGATTCAAGAGCAGAGATGGAGAAATTGAATAAAACACAATAAGAACAATGGAATACTAATTACTAACTGATTGCCACTTAACAAATGCACATGAATCACTAATTCCTCTAGTACATGGATGAGAGAAAACGAATTTTCCTTGGCTCCCCCTAGCCTCATAGACTCTCTTTATGTTCTCTCTGATTTCGCCAGCCCCTGAAATGAGGTACGGCAAACTTATACCCTAGTTACATGGGCCAAGCCCTTTAACCCTAAGCTAGCCCACATGTTATTTCACTAAGTATTACAAGCCCAAAACTATAAATAATATTAGTTAGCCCACTAACCACTAACTAATAATCCAACACCAAGCCCAAACCTATTTAATACGCAAGCCTCATAATTCTACCATGTACAATATTCCCTAGGCTTGTGGTTTCTTCAACTTTTAGTCTTCATATTTGCAGTCTTCCTTTTGGCTTGAATATGTGTTGGTGAAGATCTTTTCCTTAATAATATTCAGTGGGCAGCTCAAGACTTCTGGGACTTTCTCTCAGTCAGCATCAACTTGAACTTCTAAGGATGAACACATAATGAGAGGAGGATTCTCAAACACTTGCTTCTTCATGAATGATCTTTGTGTCATTGCTGAAAGAATGGTAATTGTCTTGACTTGTCTTTTTCTTCAAAGGATAAAATTTTGAAAACCTCTATCTTGGCATTCTTGAGTGTAGATCTTGTACTAAATGCATTTAGCTTCCCCTCAACTTGTGAACAGTTTCTTCTTGATCTTTGGAAGCTACACTTGAACCAACAAACTTCCCCTAAGCATCAGTTTCTTCCATAGGGTAAGTCCTTTTTCGGCTGGTTCTTCAACATGAGCAACAACCTTTAATCAACAGAGTATGTGTCTCTTCCTTTCCATTTAACATTTCATGCATAACATGGGACAAACACTAACCAGACATATGATGACTGGTTACTGGGTTAGCAGGTGTATCACATTATTTAACCAAAACCCTAACATAGGTTACGGGTTTCTTGTAAATACTTCCCCTAAACCCAATGACTCTTTGCACTTCCCTTTAGCTGAGCTTCCCTTCAGCTAATGACTCCCCTTGAGATAATACATATTATCTCCCTATTATCTCCCCTTACCCCCTAAAATTGGCTACATTCTGGGGGTGCATACTTTCAAGAACAAAAACCCACAATAACATAGTAAAACCTGTAAGTTAACCTGGCCGTGGTTGAAAAAATAAACAATAAAAACTTAACAACACTCAAAATAAAAATAAAAATAAACCAACTATACCAAATTAATAACAAGAAGGTTTTATTAGGGATCAAACCGTCTTTGTCTGGATTGAGGAACCCTTTTCAGCATCGGTTACTCGAAGACGTCCTAGGTGATTTCCCTTATATTGGTCCACTTAACTCACGTTCCTTGCCTTTACTCTGACTATTTGTCACTTTATTATATTTTTAGTGCATTAATTATGAACATGTCCTAGGTAAATGTCAAGACCGATTTTCACTACGAGAATCTCGATCTTGAGCAAGAACTAGGGTTTAGATTCAAAACCCATAAAGATGATGATGATCATGAAGATGAATCTTGGAAATCAAAACAAGAGAAAGATGATGAACAATCGAATGATTTCATTAATCAACTGATTACAATTAAGAAATCATGACAACACTCTCTCTCTAGAATGGAAGACTTAACATCCTAAAGAGTCATCATCCATCACTAAATGAATGGGGCACCCTCACTATATATATAGCGAGGGTGACTAACTAGTAAAAACATAATAAATGAACAAAATACAAATAAACCAAATAACATAAAATATTAATTAAATCAAAGTTGATTTAATTATTCCGAAGCTTGACTCGCTCGAACCGATCTTCCATTGAATTTTACGTTGATCGTTGACCCGAACGGTTGACTTTTCCAGAAAACGTTCTTCGGTCCAATCTCGCAAGCCTCGATCATCACAACCCGTGTCTCTGAATCAATTCACATGGATTCTTCAGTCGAATGTTTCGGTAAATAGAATTGATGGCGTCAGTCACATAGATTTAAGTTCCAACATATTCCCCCTTGACTGATGTTTTCAAATCGTTTCAACTGCTGAAGAATCGCTCTGTCGTACATCTTCAATAAGAAACTGATAAACCCGAGACTTTCTGTCGTAGAGATTCCCCCTCTGAACAAGCTTCTTCTGTTCTTGTTGCTCCATTTGAGATCCAAGTGTTCCGCTCACTCAGTTCACACGGTCGGGTACAATACTGAAAAAATGCTGAACATCGGAGTCATAACCGCAAAAAACTGAATCCGATAAACCAGTCAATCATCGAACATGCTCTAACTCCGAATAATCGACCCGATATCCAAATCCATAATAATTCCTCTTATTTCTCTAAATGTCTCCGAAAACATCAATTCGGAAGCGTAAAAATCTGACGCGGAGAGTCGAACCGTCGCGATCGGTTGCCTAGAGAAACCAGATAAATAATCTTGAAATCTGACAATCTCGCGAAAACCGGAAATCAGATGCTGACAATTATGAATGATCCATAAATAAATCTTGTGTTCCACGTAACTCGGTTGGATGCGAAAATAAAGTGTCAAATCGGAGAAAAATTGAGATCCCGAGCGAAAAATGATCATAACCAGAGTCTTCGTAATTTTGGTTGAAGAAAAACGAGCTCAGAATAATATTCTGTGAAGATTTCTGAATTAATTGGTGAAAGCGGCTCAATCTAAAAAAATCCGTCAATTTTCATCAAGAAATGGCCATCCGAGGGATTTAACAGATAAATTCCATAATTAACTGAGATTCCAGTTAATCCGGTTAGCTGACATCAGCAATGCATCAGCTACAAATAAAACCGTGAGACATAACGGAAAAAGCTGCATAATTAACCGGCTATAGAAGCTAACCCGTCAGTGGTCGATAGCAAACGTGCGCGAGACGTCAATAAACGAGAACCCCAATAAATAAAATAGAATAAATCCTTGACCAATAAAAAAATTTCAAAATTCCGTCGCGGCGTTATCTCGTTAATCTTGTAAAAGACTGATAGAAATACCCGCGATTTAACGAATAATACTTCTCGAAGTACGCTACAACATTGTGTTCGGCGAAAAATAATTGATCAGTAGCCTTTGATGCAGCCTTTCGATTCAATTTGGGTGCCATTTGTGAGAAATTAGAGAGTAAGGTTTAGGTTTAAATCGCCAATTAGAAACCTGGAGAGAAAATAGAGGGTAACTGTTTTTCGAAAATGCAGTTTTATACTAACGGCAGTTCTTCTGGATCACAATGAACCCTAAGAATTGAAACAGGGGAAGTTATTGGAGTTTGCCCATTTAGTTGAAATTGGGATGGGTGAAATTTTTATAATTTAATTTGGTTTAGAAAAATATTATTAATTTATTTTAATTGAATCCACATCAATTAGGGTCGATTAAGACCATTGAGGACAAATGAAGATAAAGTAGGACTAATTATGACCAACGAAGCCACGAGGCCCAATTAGGGTAAATTGGGGTCAATTTGGGTCAATGTGGATCAATTAGGGTCAATGATGAAGACCAGTTATAACTAACGAGGGTAGATTTTTCTCAATGTCGATGGCTTATGAGGACCAAATATGACCAATTAGGGTCTATCAGGCCGATTGAGGGCTAATTACGCTCAATGAGGACCAGTAGACTGAATTAAGGTCAACCATGGTCATTTATGACAAATGAGTACCAATGAGGCCCAGTGAACACTTAGTTAGGATGAATTAGGGCCAATGAAGATCAATTATAGTCTATTCGGCTCGGTTAGGTTCAATAAAGATCACTTACGGTCAACTACGACCAATTAGGCTCATTTAGGACCAATTATAATCAATTGGGGTCAATTAGGCCTAATTGACTCAAATTTGTTGTACTTCAAAGTAAATGGTACTCGATGAGTCTAGTAGGTCCTTATTGAGGCTAACTGACACTAATTGGTCCTTATTGGTCCAATTTGTGCAAATTGCTCCTCATTAACCCGAACTGAGCCATATTAGTACTTATTCTGTCTAATTGGCTCTCATCGGTCCTAACTGGCCCTAATAAGTCATAAATCATCCTTATTGGTCCTAATCGAGCATATTCGACCATCATTGGTCCTAATGGGTCCTCATTGACCCTAATTGAACCTAATTGGTCTTAATCGACCATCACTAACCCTGATTTACCCTTATTGGTATCATTGGTCCTCATTCAAACTAATTGGCCCCAATTAGTCCTAATTGGTCATACTTGATCATCGATCCTCATTAGTCACTTCCTTCATGCTCCGTCCTTATCGGTCCTATGAGCATAATCGGCCTTCTCATTGAACTGGCCCTAATTCGTATTCATTGACCATATTAATTGACCATAACTGGTCTTCACTAAAGTATCCTAAATGACGCTAATTATCAGTATTTAGTCCTCATTGAGTCTGGTTGGTCCTAATTGCTCCTCACCATCCTAATTGGACGTCGTTTAATATATTTGGAAACAAAATTATTATACATGAGAAATTCACAACATGGCGGTCTTTTTGTATTTTTGTTCTGAATTGCATAGTAATTTATCATTTTCATTTTTCAGTTGTGTTTTAGTAATGTATCCGTTTTTTGTAGTTGCGTTATCACGGCCACAAGGCACGTGTTATTGAAATCTTGTTTATTATATCTAAAAGAAAATAATAAAATTAATATTAAAACAAACATTTTGTTAATTAGGGCTTTTAACTATGATCGTCATCCAGATCTGCTTAAAGGATCACAGTTATGTCAACCGTACTCGTACAATTTCAAAACCTCAAGAGGATGAAGCTCCTTCTCAAGCTCATGGAGGAACCTGCAAACCCACAAGAAGAGTTACTTGAAGACTTTTACGAACTGGATGATGAAGTTCATCTTCAAGAAGAACCCACCGGAAGAGCCACGTGGAGACATTTATTTAATTAATTAATTATGTTTATGTTTAATTTTAGGTTTACTTATGTTTAATATACATATTGTTTATATTAATTTTGGGTTTTATAATCAGTTTGAACAAGTTCCCCCCTTTTAAATAAAAATTTTCACCAAAAAATTTGAATTTCCCACCATTAGTTCAAACTACACCCAAATTTCGAACTAAATTTACTTATTATCGATTCATCATATATATGCTTTTTCCTCTCACTTTATCAGAAAATTTCTAGCTAGTTAAACGCCTCCAGCGAATAACCAGGTCTTCTTTCTCATCCATATCATTCACATCTTCCATTGAGCTTCAACAACGAATAGCTTCAACAGACAGCGCTAGCGATTCTTCAGAAGTGGGATGTGATTTGGGAGAGCAATCAGTCCAAAAGACGGTAATTGTCAAGTTATTCCGTTTCATTGATTACAATCTGTTTTCATAAAATTGTTTCTTTTGTTTATTATTGATACATGTTTAACTTGGGATCCCTGTATTTGTGTACAGTTACAGTTACAGATCGATAAAATTTCGTTTCATACGAAATTAATTAGGAAGGGGTATATTATGCAGAAATCCTCTCCATTCATTTCAGCCCATTCATTTTATGCTAAATTAGTTATTTATATGCTAGGAATATTAAGGTCAAGCATATGCACATGTTTGTAGATTCATGTTACTGGTGAACCTACATTCTTCTTTATGTACACTGCTAAAATAGTGAACTGTTTGTTTATATCCACTGAAGACATGATGTGTTCCGCTCTTCCCTTTAGATGTCTTTAATTTGTGTATAACATATCAAATAATTAGTCAATAGGGTCTTTATATGAGATATTAATAACTAAGAACTAATTTATGTTACTCTGGTCATTACTAGCTAGGAAATGATCCTAGAGGTCATATATAGGAATGTTTCCAACATTTTTTGTATGTTCATGTTGATGTCATGCATCTGCTACTTTGTGTTGATACCTGATATGTGCGTCGTGTGAAGTATCAAACAAAAGTACAAGATCAAGTCAACTAGGTCTGGCCGAACTAGGTCCGAACCTGAAGTTCGGACTGGCCGAACCTGAGGTTCGGCCAAAGCTCGGACCAGCGGGTATATATAGGTGATTGGTCTTTGTAATTGTAGACTTCTGAGCGGGTGAGATTTCTTAAGTGTGTGTTTTCAAGGTGTTTCTTTGTGTTGTGTTTCTGAGTGTTTCACTGGTTGTAATTGTTCATTTTGATCAATAAAACAATCGGTTAATTACGTTTCGATGTCCGATTAGCTAGATCGAGTAGACGATCCGATGCTCACGCATTCTCAAGTGGTATCAGAGCTTTCTGGTTCACTCTACTGATCTGTGGTTGCTATTCTTGGATTTTTTGAGCGTTTTTTAAGTTTTCTCGTGCTTCTTTTTGTATTTTCTGTTGGGTTTTAAGAACTTTATCAAAGCCATTTCAACTCCTTAAAATGTAAAACGCAGCGGAAAAATCAAAAGAATAGTTTGATTAGTTGATGTTAAAACCGATTTTAACACTTGATTATAAAACCCAAAACCAAGGATCCAAATATGTATGCATGCTATCAAAACTAAAACCAACCATAGGGGGTTTTAGATATACCTTCTTCCAAGCTCAAGATTGTGAAGAAGATGATGTGGATGAACCGGCTTGCTATCTAACTTGAAAGCCTCAAGTGATGATACCCACGAGCTCAAGCAACAACCACCCTTGTTGCTAGGATTTCTTGAAGACTAACTCTTCCTTCCTCTCTTGTTGAATCCGAAACCAACAAGATCTTGGAATCAATTTCCAGATTTTCTAGCAAGAAAAGTGTTCTTGCAATGGAAGAAGAGAGAGAAAGAACTTGAGTATTGGAGAAGGCAAATGCTATCAATGACTAGTCCCAATCTCAAGACCATATGTCTTGTTTAAATAAAAAGGCTCAACCACCCTCATAAAGAGGGTGGGAGGCCGGCTCTAGAGGGGGAAAAAGGAGGGGGAAAATGGTTTTTAAAATCTTTTAAAACCCTCCAATGAACCTAGTCCATTTTCTAGTCTTTGTTCATTTAGACACTATGCTTAAGTCATGTAACACATTACATGTTGTGTACTAAAATGAAGTATAACATATAACCTTTTATATGTTGTGTAACATGTTATTTAACCAATTAAATAACATTTTTATCTTGCTTCTATAATTTAAATCATCCACATGATTTAATACAAGTTCAATTAATTAGAAACCGATTTCTAATTATCTTCTATAAGTGACATTTATTTAATTGATCATATCTAAATAAATATCCATTGGGTGTTTGTCTAGCTCGTTATTGGGTATGACCCGTCTTGGATCATAACGTACTAGCCACATCAATCTAGTATGTGTCTTGGGCAGACCGAGTCCAACAATCTCCCACTTGCACAAGATTCATAGAAGATTGATGCAAGCAACAAATACCGCCTAACAACGGTTTGTTACCCCTAATACGCATGACTTAGTGCCATTCAATAACATCATCTCCTTCAAGTCACCACTTGAAATGTTTTAGGTGAAACGATCATTTATCCTTTTGTCACAAATGTCATGTTAAATCCTAGAGACATAGAGTGATCACTCTCTATTAGATTTAACTTAATTCAGGCCTTAGACATTTAACTCTCAACGAATAAGAGGGACAAATTCCATCTTGACTACATACGTCTCTCACAAACACCTAGTATCATGCTTGAGCTTAGCCTTATGTACTGCCATGTTTCAGAACAGCGAAGAACTAGGTCAAGGCATAACATAGATGAATATCAAGACCCAATATGTATCTCAGGTCGAAGGATACAAATGATATTCTCCTTTACTCAAGCTTACTTATGATCAATCAATTAAGATTCCATGGGGTAAGTCTTGAGAGCGGGTCGTCCAATATTTGTCTCCCACAAATATCTATGAACTCTGGTAGCAACCTATTGCTCCATATTCATACCTTATGAATATCCACCAATCCAAGTTCATAATAGTCTTACCTTCATATTTGTTCCCACAAATATGATCGACTACGGACATTTAGAATAAGTAACTTATTCACGGATTTAAACATGCAAAAATGGAACACTACACAATTTAAATGAAATCCCACATTCATATAAAAGTGTCAAAATAAACATTGTTCCGATATCCAAATACAAAATATAAATCATATCCAATCACTAGAATGTCGAAGTCCCATAGCACAAACATGACCCTCATGCTTTGGGCGTTCTAGGAGCTTCGTGAGTGGATCGGCGACGTTGTCATCGGTGTGAACTTTGCGAATACATATCTTTCCTTTTGCAACTTCATCCCTTATGTAGTTGAATCTCCGCTCGATGTGCCTCACCTTTTGATGATCACGAGGTTCTTTGATTTGAGCAATCGCTCCCTCGTTATCACAAAGGATCTCTAGGGGTCCTTGAATGGTAGGAACAACCCCTAGTTCGGCAATAAATTTCTTCAACCATGCGGCTTCTTGCGCGGCCAAAGATGCGGCGATGTATTCTGATTCCGTAGTGGACAAAGCAACCACATCTTGCTTTGAGCTCTTCCAAGAGACCGCCCCTCCATTTAAAATGAAGATATACCCCGATTGTGATCGAGAATCATCTCGATCCGTTTGGAAGCTCGCATCCGTGTAACCCCTTACAACGAGTTCCTTCTCATCGGATCCATATATTAAGAACATATCCTTAGACCTTCTAAGATATTTCAATATACTTTTGACAGCCATCCAATGGCTATTTCCTGGATTTTGTTGGTATCTACTTGTCATGCTTAAGGCGCATGACACGTCCGGTCTAGTGCATATCATAGCATACATAATTGATCCAATAGCAGACGCATATGGGATTCCTTTCATTTTGTCTTGCTCAACCTTTGAGCTTGGACATTGAGTCCTACTCAATATAGTCCCTCTTTGAATAGGTACCAAACCTTTCTTAGAGTTCTCCATCTTGAACCTTTTCAAGACTTTGTCAATGTATGCACTTTGATTCAAGCCTATCAGGCGCCTTGATCTATCCCTATAGATCTTTATTCCCAAAATATAGGTGGCTTCACCAAGATCCTTGATGGAAAAGCAACTTCCAAGCCAGGTTTTTACACCTTCCAAGGTTGGAATGTCATTCCCAAATAGTAGTATGTCATCTACATACAATACTAGAAAAGTTATTATACTCCCACTAGCCTTCTTATACACACAAGCCTCATCCTCGTTCTTGATGAAGCCAAATTTCTTTATCTCTTCATCAAAACGCTGATTCCAACTCCTTGATGCTTGTTTCAATCCATAGATTGATTTCTTTAACTTACACACTTTATTAGGATGTTTTGGATCGACAAAACCCTCGGGCTGAGCCATATAGACATCTTCCTCAAGATATCCATTTAGGAAAGCTGTTTTGACATCCAATTGCCATATCTCATAATCATAATGGGCGGCTATGGCAAATAATATCCTTATCGACTTTAGCATTGCCACCGGGGAGAAAGTTTCATCATAATCAACCCCTTGAGTTTGAGTGAAACCTTTTGCTACAAGTCGAGCTTTAAATGTGTCTAAGTTCCCATGCATGTCGGTTTTCTTCTTGAAAACCCACTTACTTCCAACTACCTTGGAGTTAGGAGGTCGCACTACCAAGTCCCATACTTGGTTGGCATGCATGGATTGCATCTCAACGTTCATGGCTTCCAGCCATTTGTCCGATTCGGAATCGGTCATTGCATCATGGTAAGTGGTTGGTTCATCTGAATCTACCACATAGCATCCCTCCATGAAAAATCCATATCTTTCAGGTGGACTACTAGTTCTACCAGATCTACGAACGTTGTGTGTGTCTTGATCAACCATTTGATCATCTCCAACAATTTCTTGTAGAGGGCTAGTTTCAACCAAACGTGTATCGGCTTGTGGTTCTTGATCCTCCTCAAGTTCCACCGCTCTTGCACTAGTTCCTTCCATAAGGAACTTAGTTTCCAAGAACTCGGCCTTTCTAGCAATAAATACCTTTTGCTCTGTTGGATTGTAGAAGTAATATCCTATACAATCTTTAGGATATCCTACAAATATACACTTAGTGGACCGGGGATCTTAGCTTGTTTGAAGCATCATGCTTTACATAAGCTTCACAACCCCACACCTTTAGATAAGATAAGGATGGAACCCTTCCATGCCATAACTCAAAAGGTGTCCTTTCCACTTTCTTGGTTGGGGCCATATTCAAAATACGGGCCGCTGAGAGTAGGGCATAACCCCAAAATGATAGAGGTAAGGAACTTCTACTCATCATAGATCGAACCATATCCAATAGGGTTCGATTCCTCCTCTCCGATACACCATTATGTTGTGGTGTTCGAGGTGGACTAAGTTGTGAGACAATCCCACAACTCCGAAGATAGTTTTGAAATTCATTGCTAAGGTATTCACCTCCTCTATCCGAACGAAGGATCTTTATTGTCTTGTTGAGTTGATTTTCTACTTCATTCTTGAAGATTTTGAATATTTCAAAAGCTTCATCCTTGTGTGCTAACAAGTACACATACCCATAGCGACTATAGTCGTCGGTAAAGGTGATGAAGTATCTTTCACCATTCCTAGATGTTGGCTTAAAAGGTCCACATACATCCGAATGTATGATCCCTAGAAAATCTTTTGCTCTTTCGGTGGTGCCACTAAAAGGTGCCTTAGTCATCTTGCCTTGTAGGCAAGATTCGCATACTTCATAGGAATCATTATCATTTGTTTTCAAAAGACCACTCTTTTGTAACGCTAGTATGCGGTTCTTATTTATGTGACCAAGGCGGCAATGCCAAATGTAGGTGTCACTCAAATCTCCTTTGAGTCTCTTGGTGTTAGTTTGATACATTGAGCTATTGTATGATGTGTTTTCATGAACCAATTCATAAATACCATTTAAAGGGCTAGCTTTAAAATAAAACACGTCATTCATTGAAACATGGATATCATTGTTAACAAATTTAAAATCATATCCAAAATGTCTTAAACGGGAAACGGAAATTATGTTCCTAGTCAAACTAGGAGCATATAATACATTATTCAAAATTACTTCCAAACCACTTGGAAGTTCCAAAATGTAGTCTCCTTGGGCTTCAACTTGAACTTTCGCTCCATTGCCCATGAAGAGACTAACTTCTCCCGCCTTTAATTGCCTATTTCTTTTGAACCCCTGCAACATATTACATATATGAGTTCCACATCCGGTATCCAATACCCATGTGTTAGAAGAAATGGCATTAAGCTCAATATAAATCATAAAGGTCTTACCCGAGGTTTGACCTTCATTTTTCTTTTCTTGTTTCTATGTAGAGAAAAAAGGAGGCTTTGGATTTGATGACTTAAATTTAGCATATATGTATTACTATTTTGTTGAATCTGATGACGTAAATTTGATTTAGGATATCAAATTTCTAAAAAGGGTATATTGTTGGAAAATCCGAAAACATTCTTTTTCTGTTGTTTTACGGAATTGGATTCTGATGTGTTGTAAACGCATCTATTTTTCTCGGGTAAATTGTGTAATATTTGAGTCGGTTTCGAGTCGTTTTATTAGGTTTTTAGTTCATAGATAGTTATTTGAGTCTGAATTGTGTATTGAGTCATCTTTGTATATTTTAGTGTGAGTTTAGATAATTATTTGATTCTTGTATTTAGTTATGTCAATGTGCTTAAATTGTTTTAAATACATTTGGTTGTGGGTTGACATACGTGACCAAAACAGGTATGACAGTACATCAAAGTTCAAAGGTCGAAGGAATTAATTAGTAAGCTCAGAGGACTGGCATAAAATTACATCTAAGTTGAGGGGTGACATTGTAAAATATGAGAAGTTATAATGATGTATAAGAATTAAATCGTGAATGACATGGGAAGAAACAAATAAAAAAAATCCCTCATGTCATCCGGGTTCCACGGCATTAAGAAGTCCATTGATCATGATTTGCATTTTTTGTTGAGATAAAGAAAATCCCTCCTTAAGTCCGCCAAGCCTGTAGGAGTAGGAGTGGTGAATACATATAGAGAGTTTGGTTGTGGAAAAAAGAAAAAGAAAACCACTATACCAGTTTTGAATCAAACAAGTATCAACAACAGCCCCTTCTTTGCTTTACTGATTTCATTCTGGAAGTACCGCGTCAAGATAGGCACCTTATCTATGCAATAATGATCTCGCTCTTCAAGACAGATTCGTGAACGGTCAATCTATGCCATGTAAGTTTAAGTCTTCATATTATATCGAAAAAAGACAACAACTAAGGGGGGGGGGGGGTGAACCCTTCATACGGAACAAAATGGAGGTCCCAAACCCTACGCAACATTCATTTAGAGAGGAGTCTCACACAAATTAAAAAGAACTCTACGCATATATATATTAGAGGAGGCTTCGAACGGCAGGGGAGGAACTATTAGGAGAAGAACAAAGGACGAATTTGAGCAGGAGAAGGGCCAACGAACAAGAGAAAATTTCTCGATTTAGTCAGTATCCTGTGATAAAAAATAAAAAATAACATTGAAATTGGATTAGTATACATACCTTGTAGTATTTAGGTGGCGAGAATCATTGGGATTCCAAAGAGATTTTTCACATAAAGTAAGACTTGAGGTAGATCGCATTCCAGGCTCTTGGCTGGGGTTCTCCTTCCATGTTCACCAAACGATATTCCCCTTTTGCTTCCTCATCTATCAAGTATGGGCCTTCCCATTTAGGTGTCAATTTTCCATCGGCTGGGTTGGTAGTATTTTGAAATGCCTTTCTCAACACCAAGTCTCCCACTTGAAATTTTCTTAACCTGGTATTTCTGTTGGAAAATTTTGCCACCCTTTGTTGATAAGATGCCATCCGGATTATGGCCATATCCCTGAGCTCCTTAATTGTTTTGAGATCCTGAAGCAGAGTCTGGCTGTTGATTTCGGGATCCTGGTAGTTGATCCTAGCTGTAGGTAACACCATTTCGGAAGGAATTACAGCCTCAGCTCCAAACACTAATGAGAATGGAGTTTGGTCTGTTGCATTTTGGCTGTTGTTCTATCTGCCCAAAGAACAAATGGTAGCTCTTCAGCCCACTTGCCTTTCTTGGAGCCCAGCTTCTTCTTAAGGTTGTTGATGATGATCTTATTGCTAGATTCCGCCTGTCCATTGGCTTGAGAGTGGACAGGTGTTAAAGTAATCATCTTTATGCCCCAGCTTGCACAAAAATTTGTTGTTCTCTTGCCGATAAACTGAGCTCCGTTGTCACATGTGATTTCCGCCGGAATCCTAAACCTAGTGCGGATGTTTCTCTTGATGAAGGATATCACCTTTTTCTCTCTTACTTGCACATAGGATTCCGCTGCAGACCACTTGGAGAAATAGCCTGTCATTGCAAGCATAAATACTTTTCCTCCAGGAGCCTTAGGCAGCTTACCCATAATATCCATGCCCCACTTCATGAATGGCCACATTGATACTATATGATGCAGGTGCTCAGCTGGTTGATGCAGAATATTGCCGTGCCTTTGGCAGGCATCGCACTTTTGTGAGAAGCTCATGGCATCCTTTTTCATTGTAAGCCAATAGTAACCAAATCTGAGAACCTTGGAGAAGAGTGCTCTGCCCATAGTGTGGTTTCCGCAATCTCCACTATGGATATCTTTAAGCACCTTAAGAGCTTCTGCTCTCTCTAAGCACCTCAAGTAGACACCTGCAAGAGATTTTCTATATAATATGTTATCTAAGATATAATAGGGTATTACCTTGGCGCGAAAAGCCCTAGGATTTTTACCCTTAGGAATCTCCCCGTCTTTAAGATATTTCATGATTGGATAAGTCCAGGATTCCTGAATTTCCTTGGGATCCCCAACATCTACTTATTAATTGTCACCAACCGCGTGAGCTTCCTGCTAAGCTATTGCCGATGTCAGGATGTGTGTTATAGGAATCCTGATATCCTCAGGGATCCTGAGCGATGAAGCCAAGTTTACCAAAGCATCGGCTTCTGAATTATCTTCTCTTGAAACCTGCGCAATGTTAAAACTTTCGAAAAGCAAAGATAACTTTTTAACAATATCAAGATATTTGATTAGATTCTCCCCTCTCACTGCATAAGAGTCATTAAATTGGTTACTCAATAGAAGGGAATCAACAAATACTTAAATACACCGGATGCCCATATCTCTGGCCAATTGCAACCCAGCAATCAAAGCTTCATACTCAGCTTCGTTGTTGGTAGCCTGAAATTCACAAGATATGGATAGGGGTATTATGTCCCCTTGTGGTGATTTTAGCTGGATGCCCAACCATGATCCTCTAACATTTGAGGAGCCATCAATGTGAAGGATCCAGTTTTCTTCGAGCTTCTCAAGCTGCTGGACTTCCTTGTCAACTTCTGGTTCTATGTCACTGCTGAAATCAGCCACAAAGTTAGCCAAGGCCTGGGATTTGATAGTTGTCCTTGGCTCATAGTTAATGTCGTAGGCACTCAACTTGACTGCCCATTTAGCCATCCTACTTGACATCTCCGGCAACCTGAGAACTACTTTAATAGGATAGTTAGATTTTACAATTATAACATGAGTTTCAAAATAATGTCTAAGTTTAGTGGAAGCCATTATAAGAGCAAGAATTAATTTTTATAGGTAGGAATACCTGCACAGTTTTACTTACGTAATACACCGGATGTTGCTGACCTTGGTGGTCTTTTACTAAGACTACAGTGACTGAGCTTCCGGAAACGGCAAGATACAAATACAGTGGCTCCCCATCTTCTGGTTTCATTAAAAATAGAGCTTCTGACATATATTCTTTTAAGCATCTTAGGGCTTCTTCGTGCTTTGTTTTGGCTAAAAAGAGTTTGACAAAAGATTGACACCAATTGCCCCACGGTGGGCGCCAAATTGTTTTGGCTAAAAATTACTTAAGTTAAATTAGCAAAGTTTGAACCAAATTTGTATGTGAGGTTAGGTGTCTAAAATTTCGATATGAAAATAGTTTGAAATAATCCTGGGACAACAGCAGAATTCCAGGGACAAATAACTAAAATCTTTGATAAAAAGTTAGGTTTGCCTATGAAATCCGTTAAGAAGCTTAGCAACACAAATGTAACCTGAAATGCAAGTAGGAACACCGAGAATTTTACTAGGGAAAAGCCCTTAGCCCTTAGATGTCTCTAAGGCGCCGCCGGCATAAAAACCCCGGGTAGCGATAACACACGCTACCAATTTATTGATCACTGAACAATGTTGATTACAATGAGATCGCAGAGAAATTAGTACGAGAATACAATGAGTAAAGCTCAAATGAATTGAAAACTAAGTCTAAGTGTCCTATATATACTTCGAGAGCTTCAATGACTCGTCCGCTATTCCAGGGATCTTCAACAACTTGTCCGATATTCCAGGGATCCTCTCTTCAACGTCTCTTTCAGTTGGTTGACCGAGTTTCCAGCTAACTGACTTTGACCACGTGCTAAATGAGTCTCTAGTAACGATGCCCAAGCATGCAGGGTCATTTCCACATGCTGGGTCATCTATAAAATAAGGGTAACCCTGGATTATGCACATTTTAGATCATATTAAAATAGAATAAAACGAATGTAAACTTCCCTGAATAAAGTCGACATCATGGGCCATCAATTTACTATGGACACATTCAGGGTCATTTGAACGTTACCTGCCAAATTCTGGGTCATACAATTCCTGGGTCACTCCTGCCCTTGGCCTTTACCTATACCCTGGATTATCAGCCGAGAATTCGGGGTATAACAATACCTGTCATGTCTTCATGCTTCCAGGAAAAAGTTGAAGTTCTGGCTTTCAGAAGCTTAATCAGTTCATGTTCAGTATCCGCTGGGATGCCCATCCCGACGAGTACCTTGATTTCAGGATTCTTAGGGTCTAGAAGGACTTCTTTGACATCAAGCTCCCTGTCCTTGTAGAGACCTAGAAATTGAGGCTTTTGCATTAGATGTATTTTGGGCTAGTAATACTTGTAATTGGGCTAACATTAGTGGGTTTATTAGGTTTGATAGGGTCCGATCGGTTTTCATTGTATGTGGGCCGAATTTTGTATAAGGTTAGGAGATAGAGTGGTTTGCAAGTTTGGCATCTCCTATATAAGGAACCCTATAGTTAATAGAATAGTTTTGTTGATTCTAGGGATAAGGGTGATAGTGTAATCGAAATTCTCCTTGAGAATTTCGATCCATTCAAGTGTAGTGCAACCGGTAATCAATCAAGTGTTCTTTTCTTATTCGATTTGTGTTTTTTCATTGTTTCAATCATTTTTTTATTTATACTTTTCGATTGCTCTTGAATCACCTTTAATCACCGGATTCCGCACGGTGATTATTGGATTTGATATTGCGTGAGGAACTGATTTGATCCTTACAATTGGTATCAGAGCCAAGAAACTTCGTTTCTAGGCTCTCGCAATATCGATTCAAGACTGTTTGTGACTAACGGTTTGAATTTCCCTGTTTTTTTAGTTCTTTAGCTCCAAAAAAAGGAGGTTTCTGTGCGATTTTTGCAAGTATCAAGCAAGTCAGAAAAAGGAGTTTCTGTGTTCTAAAGCTTTTCGGTTAAAACTGTGGCCTTGTCCCGTTTTTCAATCGAAATCAGTAGCTTTTCGATCCTGATTTGGAGCTTTTCGATCAGTAACTTTGCTTTTCGATCGAAAAGTGCTATTCGATCCTGTCAGCCCCTTTTCGATCAAGACCTTTTCTATCAGATACTGTGGCCTGTCCCTGTTAAATCTGATCGAAAAGCATACTTTTCGATCTGTCATAGACTTTTAGTTCGAGCAATCACTCTGCCTGACCAAAAAGTGGACTTTTCGATCATGGCTTCTTGAGCAAGCCCCTTTTCGATCCAATACCTTTTCGATCGAGAAGTGCCCTTCGATCCACACATTTTCGATCAGTGTCTGTGGCTAGTCCCGATTCGACCTAATCGAAAAGTAGACTTTTCGATCCGTCTAGACTTTCAATCGAACCAAAACTCTGTTCGATCGAAAAACATACTTTCCGATCTGTCCTCCTGTGCAAACCGTTTTCGATCCTGTTTTCTTGATTGAAAACCCATCTCTGATCGAATACCCTCCCTTCGATCGAAAAGACCCTTTTCGACCCAACATCCCTTTGACTGAAAACCCCTTTTACGATCAAAACCTACTTTCCGATCCGTACACCCTTTTTGACCGGATTCCTATTTTCGATCCAAATCTCTTTTACGGCAAAAACCTTATTTCGCACTGTTTCACTAAAACATGCATAACTTGGGCCACGTTTGGAGTTAGAAGCTCTAATACCAGCCCAAACGACCGTCTCAACGAGCCCCACAACTACCCCCGCCCAACGGCTAGGGGAGCTCGTTTAGACCCTCAAGTTCCACTCCGAAGGCCTCCGTTTTTCAGTTTGAAGTTTTTGACACTAATATTTGAATAGTGATTTTGCCGTTTTTATAGGATTTGCTCTAGACTTTCATCCAAAGAAGTTCACAGCACACCTTCTACCAGGTACCACTGTATATACTGTTTTGGTCAAAAATTCACAAAGGAATTTCGTATTCCAAACTTAGAATGT
>JBCNJP010010689.1:0-20773 GCA_039602395.1 Deinandra increscens subsp. villosa
AATACAATCATTAATACACACATGTATCTTGGTATACCTTGCACCCATTGACTTCACAACCTTCTTGGTCTCATATGTATTTTTCACAATTTCATTACCTTCAGGTAGCATCTGTTTCAGCAAAGCTAAAAGTTCATTAAAAACTTATCTGGTCCTCCATGCTTAGTCTTCAAGTTCAGTTGTTGAACCAAGGCAGATAACTGTGTGAAGGTACGACATCCTTCATACATGGGCTTCTCAGCATCCATGAGTCGTTCTTGAAATTTCACATGGTCCTCAGTGAAATTTTCAGTAGCTCTGACCATTTCTATTATTTCTGATGCATCGAATGGCCTTCCGGAATCGAAAAATGATTTCGTGTGAAGCTCCTCTCCTGCAGGCTCGTGTTTCTCTTTGTGCTTAGTCCACCTTGTATAAGTTAGATCGAATCTCTTTGAAAACAAATGATAATCTACATCATCAACAGGATAAGAGTAATGGTTTAGACATTTAACACATGAACATGGAATTTCCGTCTTTTTCAAAACTGTAACTGCAAACTTTAAGAATGATTTAACTCCATCGGAATATGATTTCGTGGTTCTACTGGTTACCATCCAAGATTTATCCATGTTTGTTTTGCTAACAGATACAACAACAAAGATTATTAAAAATGATTGTTTTGCTAATAATGAAAACCCTTTTCAATAATCTTTACTTGTGAACCTGTTTATTGGAGAAGTAATATGACGGAGGGAAAATTCTGTCGATTTATGAGCAATGGAGAAATGGAGAGCGAGGAATTAGGGAAATCGAGAGTGATATGTGAAATCTTCAATTCAATTCGCTCATTAATTTATCCCGCCTCTTTTAGAATTTAGTGGGCCCAATTAGAATCATATTTAAATAAATTGTAATGAAAAGTATCTTTTAACTCAGGGTGTTGCTCAGGTGGTAGAAGCGCTTTAGCTTCACATACCATGATCCGTGTTTGAATCCTTACTGCGTTACTTTTTTACCGTTTCTTTTTTGAAACTTTAAAAACTAAACACATGATGTAACTAGTAACGGCTAATTTCACTTTTTCGTTGTTTGTTTTTAAATTTCAATTCCTTCAACCACGCTATATAAACAAGTTGGGACCAATGAGTCCCATTAAGGTGTGTATATAACCAATAAGTTGTGTTTAATACTAATGATGGCCCAATAAGGTGTGTATATAACCAATAGGACCAAAAAGGTGTGTTTAGGGGTAACAAGGGTAAGTTGGGACCAGTGAGTCCCAATAAGGTGTGTATATAACCAATAAGTTTTGTTTAGGACAAATGATGGCCCAATAAGGTGTGTATATAACCAATAGGACCAAAAAGGAGCGTTTAGGGGCAACAAGGGTCGGTTGGGAGAAATGAGTCCCAATAAGGTGTGTATATAACCAATAAGTTGTGTTTAGGACCAATGATGGCCCAATAAGGTGTGTATATAACCTATAGGACCAAAAGGTGTGTTTAGGGGCAACAAGGGTCAGCTGGGACCAATGAGTCCCAATAAGGTGTGTATATAACCAATAAATTGTGTTTAGTACCAATGATGGCCTAATAAGGTGTGTATATAACTAATAGGACCAAAAAGGTGTGTTTAGGGGCAACAAGGGTCAGTTGGGACCAATGAGTCCCAATAAGGTGTGTATATAACCAATAAGTTGTGTTTAGTACCAATGATGGCCCAATAAGGTGTGTATATAACCAATAGGTTGTGTTTAGGACCAATGATGGCCAATAAGTTGTGTTTAGGACCAATGATGGCCCAATAAGGTGTGTATATAACCAATAGGTCTAGAAAGGTGTGTTTAGGGGCAACAAGGGTCAATTGGGACTACTGAGTCCCAATAAAGTGTGTATATAACCAATAGGTTATGTTTAGGACCAATGATGGCCAATAAGTTGTGTTTAGGACCAATGATGGCCCAATAAGGTGTGTATATAACCAATAGGACCAAAAAGGTGTGTTTAGGGGCAACAAGGGTCAACTGGGACTAATGAGTCCAATAAGGTGTGTATATAACCAATAAGTTGTGTTTTGGACCAATGATGGCCAATAAGTTGTGTTTAGGACCAATGATAGCCCAATAAGGTGTGTATATATCCAATAAGTTGTGTTTAGGACCAATGATTGCGAATAAGTTGTGTTTAGGACCAATGATGGCCCAATAAGGTGTGTTTAGGGGCAACGAGGGTCAGTTGGGACCAATGAGTCCCAATAAGGTGTGTATATAACCAATAAGTTGTTTTTAAGACCAATGATGGCCAATAAGTTGGGTTTAGGACTAATGATGTGTCACACCTTATGAGATTTGTGTCAGGATGCGAAAAAAGTTATCACAATCAAGGTTACGAACGTACTCTGGATGGTTTAACAACTAGAGCCGTTTTGGAAATTGTTAGAATGTTGGAGTAAATAGGAGTTTTCCAATATCCTTACGTAGCGAATTAATTGTAATGAGAAAAGTAAATAGTTTTAAGTTTACAACACATAAGTTTTCAAAAGATTTTTAGGGCATGACACCGTTAGGTATTATGTCAGGAAAATCTCCAAAAGTTAAACCATACTCCAGAAACAATGAAAAGTCCTAAGATGCAAAGGCAGGAAACAAGCAAGCAGGTCCGATGCATGCACAACAATTAAGTTCAAGTACCTGAGAATTCATACGAGAAAACGGTCAACAATCAATTGTTGGTGAGTTTCACAGGTTTAAAGTGCTAGCAGTTAAATGTTGAATGAAAATAGTAATTGAAACCAGTTCATGTTAATAATTGACAATATTTGATAAGACTAGTTGATAATGTTACCATGTACCCTGAATACCGAAACTGACTGTTTACCCATTCTTGGTACCTATTGTCCGGTTGGTACCGCATAGATATGACATAACAATTTGTACTCTTTGACAAAAGACGGAGTCACGATTGGAGCTACCAATCAGAGCAGGAGCGTTAACCCAATAGATCTATTCAAACGTTACCGTTTGCAAATGATAATTAATCGGATTCAGTTAATAGTGGGGTTTGGGTTATAGCATGAATGAACAAGAGATAACAAGTGTGGATAATGGAAAAGCACATGAAGCAGTTATGATAACAAGGTCTAATTGTCTAACATGGAAAAATGTATGTACGAATTCTCCCCCAAAGATAAAATAGTTAAAGGAAAAAGGGGCCATGAAAACTCACATGATTCAGAAACGGTAATCGGAAATGTGATCAACGAAAATGCAAGCCTAGATAATTATAAGACATGCAATGTAATAAGTAATTGGGTTGACATTAATGTCACTCCAATTAGGTAGGTCAAGTCTTGACGTCATGGTAGCCTTAAGATTAAGTGATTTGAAAAGCCAAAGTGAGTGTATCCGGTTATGTATTTATTTGGAAATAATGTAAAATTTATATTTTTAATTAAATAATATATATAAAAATTCTCAAATAATATTTAAAGATGGTAAATATTTATAGAAATAAATATTAAGTCAAAATGGGGGTTTTCATATGAAAATTGGTTATTTTGACTAGTTAACCAAAAACGGGGCGATTTTGCGGTAACCGCCGATTACACGATATTTATCCGTTTAAGTTAGAAATCAATCAAGTCAAATAAAATATGATTACTTTCTGTCCAAAATGGGTAGATAATTATTTTAAGTGTCGGTTTGCATTAGTTTGCCAGTTTTGTGGATTTTGTGTCGGTTTTGCCGTTTTGTCCCGTATGCCCGTTAAATGACACTATTAAGTTCCTAAATTCACCATATGCATTTGTAAACATGTTTTCATCATTAAAATAACCCTATGAGTTCATTTGGACCAGATTTGGATTTCCTTACAATAATGGTGTTTCCGGGCCCGTCGGGTGTCGGTTTTAGTCCCGGTTTGTGCCCAAATTCAAGTAATTTGTAAAGGGATCTTTTGGCCATGTCTAAAATCATTTAAAACATCATAACCTACTGTTTAAAAGTCTAAAGTTTCTGGTCTAAACGGATCTATAGTGAAAAGCACTTTCTAGAGTTTTTAAAGTGTACTTTTGTATGTAAAAGTTTGCTATGGTGAGTTTAAGCACTAGTAACTTTTCTAAAGTCCAAGATATCATATTTTGACTATATTAAGAGTCTAAAAACGTGTCATATGAATCAAGGGGTCCAAAGTTACAAGATCAACACATAATACACAATAAATACAAAGTTAAGGTCTAAAAATGCAAACTAAACAAATACTTGTGTAAAAGTCTAACCAAATTAAATCTTGAACATAATAATGCAAGTAAATATCATTGTGAGTTTCTAGTAGCAGAATCTATGGTGAAACATAAAGATAATCACTAACTAGTAGACTTTTATGGTTCAAAATTGTGTTTAGACAACAATGTGAGTCAAGACTTGCAAATGGAGTGATCTAGTTATGTAAGAATACTAGGAATACTTGCTAGAACAAGATTTAACTAAGAAAGTGATGATGGAACCTTGTTAGGAGGTGAGGATGGCCGAAAATGATGATGATGATGGTTGTTCTTGAGTGTCCTTGCTTCCTAGCATCATGAATCATCAAGAACATGAGTGATTACTCAAGAGTTTTAGAGAGAGAGTAGAGAGAGAGGTACTTACGGTTTGTAGAGAGAAAGAGGAGCAAGAGAAGTGTTCTTGAGATTGAATGTGATAAATGGTTCTCTAAAAAGTGGTTACGTATGGAAGTAAATGAGAAAAAGGGAGTGTTTGGTTAGTGTGTGGGTGTGGTTCGGTCCAAATAGAACCGGGCCGAGAGGGGTAGAGACATGGAGAGAATGAGAGAGTTTGGGTCTTGTGATGTTTGATAATTATCTAGTAAGTGGAATGCTAAATAAAGTGGTTGAGTATTATGTGTGTGTATGCATGTATGCTAACCGGAAAAAAAGAAAAGGGAAGGAGGAGTAGGAGGGCTCGGTTACACAAGAGGAGGGGGAAAAGGGAGTGGATTTGGAGGGAAAGTTTTGTACATTGGTCCATAGTTTTGTTTTGCTTGGTGACAAAATCAACCTACAACATCATAGGTTGCAAGTATGTTTGGGAATGGGGATTGACTTGATTGGCATAAAAAGAGGGTCATCACAAGTACAAGGAGTAACTAACTAGTTAGATGGCAAGGTGGTGGTTTGGTTTGGTTGTGATAACCGGCGAGGAGAGGAGGTCACGGGTTCGACTCCCGTGGCCGACCGGGTCAAGGAGAAAAAAAGAAGGGGGAAGGGAAAGGTGACGGGTCGAGTAGGAGAAAATAAATAAATCGAATCGGGTTTTAAGGTTTTATAAAACGTTTATTCACGACAACGTAAAGTAATAAAAATAATGGCTCGGTTTGAAATGAGAATACTCGAAGTTTAATAACTTGAAAATATTACATTGCATGTATATATATATATTGCATGCATGTGAAATATATTTGTCGTGAACGTTAATAAAGTTTAATAAAATGTTTTAGACGTAAAATAAATCGAGAGTAACGTAGGGATTGAGTCGCGAGTCTCGTTTTGTTGTCATTGTCTAAACACGTTGTTATTTAATAAGAAATTGTTTATATAATTTACATGTGAACTATGTGTGTCATAAAATGATAGAGGTTGATCAAAGTTTATGATTATAATGGATGTAAAATGATAAATGTTGGAACTTAAAATCTATGTGACTGACGCCATCAAATCTGTTTACCGAAGCATTCGACTGAAGAATCCATGTGAATTGATTCAGAGACGCGGGTTGTGATGCTCGAGGCTTGCATCCGAACCTATGTTCTTTCTCAAGATCTGGATTCTTGATGTGAGAATCGGTCCTGAAAAATGGTATCAGAGCGGGTAACCGATCAGATTCATCTCACCATGAATCTGGTCACTCGAATCTGGATTTTGAGCTTGAATATGGTGAAGATGAGAAAACTCATTTTTGACACTTTTTCATATTTTTCTTCATCATTGATGGATTATGGACAGATCTGATGTTATTGGATGTTAGGTTATTGTTCATGGAGTCTATCTGATGATTGTTTATCTTCTACTTGTTCAAATCTGTGGAAAAAATGAAGATCAGAGCTGATTTTTCGTAACAGTTAGAGTTTTCCCGTTTTTTGGGTTTTTAAAGATTTTTGGGTTTGATTCTCTGCTTTCTGGGCGTTTCTTCATGTTTTCGGATGAAGTGAGGTATGATTCTCAGTGGAAAATGCGTTCCCGATCCATGGGAAGCATCTGTTTCATCTGATTCTCAACAGTTTGAGCAGATCTGGAAAAACACACACTAGTGCGTGTTTCATGGTGTTTTTCGTGTTCTTGAGAATTTCCAGATTTTGAAGACTGTTTTTTATCCGATTTGCTACTGTTATGGAGTGTTGGTGGCCACAACATTGTCATGGATGGTTTAGCTTCACACATCGTGCACCATAACGGGTTTTCCTATCATTTATGTGCAGATTCGAGTTCACCAAGTAAGGGTTACATGTTCATCATATTTTCCAGATTTATTCAAGTGTTTGAAGGTTTGAAGATTGCCCTAGTGGACTTGTTGAGTTCTTAGCGAACTTCTCCTCTCCTTAGCGGGCTTGTTCTGTTTTAGCGGACTTGAACTTTGTCTTAGCGGACTTGTTTAAGTCTTAGCGGACTTGTTTAAGTCTTAGCGAACTTCTGGAAGGCTTTAGCGAACTTCTTGAGCTAGCGGACTTGTTTCTGGGTTTTTGCTCGAAGTTGTTTCAGAGGATTTTGTTCGTCCAGAGTTGTAGAGCATCGAGCAACGAGTTCAACGAGCTAAATTTCGCCGAATTTGGTTGAGTTTTGACGTAGTTATGGAGGAAATACGTTTTTCCGGTGCTCCTACGTTTTTCAGGCGAGACTTCTGGTGGTATTAGGGTTCAGTCGGTGATAGACGATTTGAGGATGGTGACGATGACGTGTCGACTTTTTACTAGTGTAGGAGGAATTGTTTCTCTCACCTTTTGTCGGACAGCCCCATCATTCCTTTGTCGTTGTCTTGTTTTCATTGGCCGGATGTATGCGTGTGGGACCCGCCAGGGTACAAGGCTACCGATGACACCAGTGTGTTGTTGCCCTCCCATTGGCTGTAAAGCAAGCCGCGTGGGACCCTGGAAAAGAAAATATCCGTTGAAGGCAAAATCGTTGGCGCCTTCTGATTGGGCAATACCCTTATTACACGGATCCACCATCTCAGCCCTTAGATCTTCAAATTTCAGCCGTTGGATGTAAAAGTGTGTTTTCTCTACTGAAACCTCATTGGTCAGCGGCCAGAGCACACGGATCAAGATCCTAGCCCTTGATTGCATCTGATATGGGCCGTTGATAGAGATTTGTAGGTGATTTCTGATTGGCCCATTCATTAGCACACGGATTGTGCTTCCTATTGAGGGATTTTTACCAACTAATTAATTTTTCTGCATTATTTCGTTTATCGCGGGATTTTTTCTATCAGTCTTTAACGAGGCTAACGGAGATAACG
Source organism: Deinandra increscens subsp. villosa (assembly GCA_039602395.1). Taxonomy (NCBI): domain Eukaryota; kingdom Viridiplantae; phylum Streptophyta; class Magnoliopsida; order Asterales; family Asteraceae; genus Deinandra; species Deinandra increscens. The sequence goes on from JBCNJP010010689.1 coordinate 7,490, forward strand.
CTGTAACGGAATTACGGAAATTATTTTTATTAGTTACGAATTTATTCCATTTTATTGGGGTTCTCGTTTATTCACGTCACGCGCAACGTTTGCTATCGATCACTGACGGGTTAGCTTTATTATCCGGTTAATTACTCAGCTTTCTCGTTATATCTCACGGTTTTGTTTGTAGCTGATGCAGTGCTGATGTCAGCGAACCGGATTAACTGGAATCTCAGTTAAATATGGGAAGTTATCCGTTAAATTTCTTGAGAAGCCGTTACTTGACAAAAATTGATGGAATTTTTCAGATCGCGCCGTTTTCGCCAGTTTGACTCAGAAATCTTCACGGAACATTATTCCGAGCTCGTTTTTCTTCAACCCAAAATTACGAAGACTCCGGTTATGATCATTTTTCGCTCGGGATCTCAAATTTTCTCCGATTTGACACTTATCTTTATTTTCGCATCCAACCCAGTCACGTGGAACACAAGATTTATTTATGGATCATTCACAACTGTCAGCATCCGGCTTCCGGGTTTTTTGCGAGATTGTCCGATTTCAAGATTATTTATCTGGTTTCTCTAGGCAACCGATCGCGACGGTTCGACTCTCCGCATCTGATTTTTACGCTTCCGACTGGATGTTTTTGGAGAGATTTAGAGAAATAAGAGGAATTATTATGGATTTGGATATCGGGTCAATTATCCGGAGTTAGAGCATGTTCGATGATTGACTGGTTTATCTGATTCAGTTTGTTGTGGTTTTGGCACCAATGTTTAACATTTTCTTAGTATTGTACCCGACCGTGTGAACAAAGTGAGTAGTAGCACTTGGCTCTCAACTGGAGCAACGAGAACAGAAGAAGCTTATTCAGAGGGGGAATCTCTACAACAGATTGTCTTCGGTTTATCAGTTTCTCATTGAAGATGTACGACAGAGCGATTCTTCAGCAGTTAAACAGATTTGAAAGCATTAGTCAAGGGGGAATTGTTGGAACTAAAATCTATGTGACTGACGCCATCAAATCTGTTTACCGAAGCATTCGACTGAAGAATCCATGTGAATTGATTCAGAGACGCGGGTTGTGATGCTCGAGGCTTGCAGTTTGGACCGAAGACCGTTTTTTGGAAAAGTCAACCGTTCGGGTCAACGGTCAACGTAAAAGTCAACGGAAGATCGGTTCGAGCGAGTCAAGCTTCGGATTAATTAAATCAACTTTGATTTAATTAATATTTACGTTATTTATCTTTCTTGTAATTCTGTTCAGTTCATTTATGTTTCTGTTGTTAGTCACCCTCACTATATATATAGTGAGGGTGCCCATTACAAGAAAGAGTCTCTGAGTGTGGAGATGATGATTTTCTTGTAGAGTGTGAGATTTCCATTCTAGAGAGAGAGAGTGAGTCATGGATTTCTAGAGAGAGATTGTGTGTTCTTCATGATTTCTTGATTGTAATCATTCGATTAATGAAATCATTCGATTTGTTCATTATCTTTCTCATGTTTATGATTCTTTGATTCTTCTCATCTCATCTTCATCTCATTTTTGGGTTTTCTCATCCGAACCTATGTTCTTGCTCAAGATCAGGATTCTTGATGTGAGAATCGATCCTGACAATAAATGAAAATAATGATAAATCCACAAGATGATGGGATTATGTATGGTGTTTACCACATAGTTTGGTAAATCAAATAAATGAATTCGGTTAGTCGCTTCATTATTATTGAAGTTCCAGCGACCATTTCGTGCAAAGAAGTCATCATGTTCAATTATTGTTTACAACATGAATTAAGGCTACGTCAAGGCTATATTCCTATTGTAAATGGATGTAATTATGATATAATTGACACGTTTCAAGTAAACAATTACGTAACATAGTTACGGGTTGTCACATGATGGCCCAATAAGGTGTGTTTAGGGGCAATGAGGGTCAATTGGAACCAATGAATCCCAATAAGGTGTATATATAACCAATAAGTTGTGCATAGGACCAATAAGGTGTGTTTAGGGGCAATGAGGGTCAGTTGGGACCAATGTGTCCCAATAAGGTGTATACGATAATGCATATTTTATATATACATATATATATATATATATGTATACTATATAGGGTGAGGTTATGTGAAATATATAGCTCTTTTTCATATGTGTTTACATGTGAAATGTTCTGAATAATAAGACAAAAGAAAAAAAAATGAAAAAAGAAATTAATCACAACCCTTAAGAGATACAATTATCATTAAATTGATTGCTTAGTATTTCATTTTACACTTAAAGATCATTTTAAAGTTATGTTTAAAATACTATTATATCTATGTGTGACGCCCACTCCCAGTCTTGGCTCCAAGAGGGGTCACGTGTCGGATTTACTCATGAACACATGGTACAACAGAGATAACTAAGCAGCGGAAATTAAAAACCTTTTCATTTATATATGTATAACAAGTTACAACAGTAAGGAGGATAACAACATAATCTATAACTGGATCTTATCTATAGCTATGCCAGTCTACTACCGAGTCTTTTTTGATAGCTTGCCCATCTAATTTGCCCTAGCTAGAGCCCTTCCCTTGCTACTTTAAACATCACCGATACCTGACATACATGCTTTTAAAGGTCAGCTTACGCTAGTGAGTTCTAAGTATTTAAAACTTTTACCTTTCCTAGAAAGGTTACCTTAAACATTTGGGCCTAACGACCCTTTCTTTATAAACGTTTTAACAGGCATAAAACATAACAGGATTATACCAAAACATCTAAACATTCAGTATTAAAAATCATTTAATACTCTAAAACATACCTCAAACATTTGGGCCTAACGGCCCCTTCTTTATAAACATTTAATCAGGTATAAAGCATAACAATGATTATACCAAAACGTTTAACTCGTCAGTATTAAAAATCATTTAATACTCTAAAATACCTTGGGCCTCCGGGACCCATCCTCTGTGAAAATAATCATTACGTATAATAAAGTCATACGGAACATTATAAGCAAAACCTCTTTTTACTAAGCATTGTCTAACTGGGACTAAGCTTAGTCCATTCGGGTAGCCGTCGCCTCCCGCCTCCTGAGTAACCGTCATCACTCCAGTGGCTTCAATTCCACTGCTTGAATTGTACAATTCCCCTCAACCCTCCTTAAGACAATCTTTGCTTAGATTAAAACCTTCTTTAAAATTTCCTCAAAACCTTTAAAAAGATTTATCTTTATAATCATTTATTATAACTCTCCTGAAAACAGTTCAGTTCTCCAAAACTTATTTTCCTCCTTTTTAAACTTAACTTCAAAAGTTTAACTTCTTTATAACAGGTATAACACTTTAAAAACAATTATAGGCATAAAAACATTCCACGTATGTGTATTAACACAAAACACGTAAAAAAGCACTTAACTCAAATACTTTTCAAGTAAACAGTTGAATATATATCATTGCATGTATATCAGCCCGAAAATATTAAAACATTTAAAACATTTAAAAGTGGGTTCATAGAACTCACCTTATTCTCTTAAGCAGTTAATTCAGAGAAAACCTTCGCTATGCCTTCCAATTAAACCTAATCGCGTATTGTACGGTATTAACGTAAGGTTTAATATAATAAACACTTCCTATGTTTATTTTAATACTTCATTATCTTAATAATATTATTAAGTACATTCCTTTAAAAAGGTCAAAATGACCAAAATGCCCTTTAGGCAGTTATCCCTTTCTTTTAACGATAATACGAAGACACGCATTCCTATAAGGAAACGCTCACTCCGGGATCGCCCAGTGAGGGATGCCATTTCCCAGTTGGGATTTATGCGACACCCTCGCTTTTACCAGAAACCCCAGTGTACAGGCATCTACCCTTACGGTCCGCGCGAAATTCTAAATATCCGATTAACTTAGTATTTTAAATACTTTCTCATTTATTCAATTTAACTTTATATATACTTATTATATATAAGGACATTGTTCTATGTCAAAAATCAAGTCTCCATACCCTCTGAATTATTTTATTTTAAACAATGATATTTGGAAACCCTAATTTTGCGTTATTCTCATTTCTTTATCAAAACTCATTTTCTTTCAAAACTGACTTATGGCATTATCTGTTATGACATTTTATAACATTTTAAAATTTCAAAGCGTAGTTCTTTACCGTTTACTCGGTATTGACAAAACAGTGTCTAGAAAGCCCTAATTTTGACATTAACACTTTATATATATATATATATATATATATATATATATATATATATATATATATATATATATTAACATTCTTTAACCCGATAATTACTTTATATTTATCGTTAACTTATATATTAAATATATACGTTTATATATATATTTAATATTTAAAATATATTCTTTTAATCAATTTTATTTAAATAAAATCAATTAACATTTATTTATATATATATATATATATATCCATATATATATTTATTTGTCTTAAGTATTTATATCATTCAACCGATTTTAATTGGATAATGATATTGAAAATATAACGAATAATATAACGTGATTACCTCGTGACGGGTCGTGAAACGAATAGTCCTTCCCGATTAGTTTCTCTCCACGAGCATTTATCCGTTATCGGTTTGTCGTTTGGACCTCGTTACGCCACCGAAACGTCACCCGAAAGTGAAGACGGGTTAACTCGACGTCCCTTTTTCTAGCTCGCATTACGATCACCTATGACTGCCGTTACGATCCGCCAATCACCGTCACCATTCACCACCATTCTCGTCGTTGTTTTCCTCCGCTTACGGCCACCATAACACCAGCGCCGTCTGTTGCTACCATTGACCTACTGCCGCCACTGTCCGCCGTTATCCGACGGATCATCGCCGGAGTTCACCGTTAGCTGCTCGAACGGAGGAAGGAAAGGTGGATCGCCAGAAAGACTTGTTGGGTTTGTGCTCACGCCGGAAACAACCACAGGTCGCCGGCTTTCTGCTGCTGTCGTCGGAGATGGAGGAGCAGTGGGCTGGGTTCATCGAAGAAGGAGGATGCGAGCTGCTGGGTTTGGTTAGCCGGAATCGAGCGGAGGGAGGAACTGGGGTGGTCTAGTCGGAGTAACGCCGGCAGGGAGAGGAGGAGGTCAGAGATGGGGCTGCTGGGTCGCCGAGTTGTCGGCCGGAAAACCGTAAAGGGGAGGTTGGTGTTGCTCGAAGGAAAAGCGAAGAAAGAGGGAGGGGGAGGACCACCGGTTCTTTCTCTCTCTCTCATTCATTTTCTTTCTTTCTATTTTGTCACCTTCCGTATGTGTACGTGAGATTTGAATTGTGAGTTTGTAATTTCAAATTGAAGGTGGGTATGTATTTATAATCAACCAAATTTGAAGACTGTATACACACGTAGGTAAATGACTAATATTCTCATTTGCTGAATCATAAGATAGAAATCTTTCATTTCATACACGTATAAATGTGCTGGACAAGAGTAGTGTACAAGGAAAGTTTATTCAGATATTTTAAGATGGTATAATATTTAAACAGTAGGTATTATACCCATATTCCAAACCCGTAAATAATATAATATTTAGTATACGGATCATAAAATTTCCCTAACATCTAAAATATTACGGGAGTCCACTAAATTTAATTATTATATTTATTCTTCGGTTATAACGTTAACCGGTAATCATTCATTTAACTATACGGTACAAGTGCGTGTCTAATTGTAATAGAGATTACGGCCGTTTCACAGACCGACTACGTCTTCTCGATTGAAATTCTTCATAGATATTATAATAATTATTTATGCCTTGCCGAGTTGATAAAAGTATCTCGAACGGTCAACCGAATTGATTTCGGTTATTATCGCGTAACAGCAACGGTTACCGATTCCATCGTTGTTCGTGCCGAACATCGCAAATATATTTTATAATGATTATAAATCAAGTATTTAACAATACCTGATATTTTACTTTCGCCTCGGTGTTAATTTAGTGATGTTTGTGTCTTAATTATGGTTATTACAAACCGGCCTAAATCACTATTTCGTGTTTTCCCGCTTCGTTATAACTCGGATTTCGGATCCGTCTGCGCCCATGATCTTTATTTCTCGTTATCTACCATATTCTATAATTTCGTCTCTTGGCGTTTCCCCGAATGTCGTGCCGAATATTCGTACGCGAATCGTGACGTTTTTCTATTATACGTATATATATTATATAACATATATTTCAGCTACATTACAATATAGCACACGTATATGATTTAAGTCATATAATTTTGGGGTGTTACAACTCTACCCCCCTTATAAAGGTTTCGTCCTCGAAACTTACTCAAACTGTGATTTAACTCACAATGAGTTCTTTACCTTTCCACTTTTCTTTCCTATCCCGGATTAATCCGGAAACTTTTCTATGCATCTAATGCATCCATCTTATATGAACCATCTGGTTCCTGGACTACGATTTTAACATCGTAACAAACTTTCTATGACAATATATCATTTAGCTCTATTACCTGTAAGGTAATACCTCAACTATTCTATTCACGAAATCTGGTTCACAATTTGAATGTGAACCGCATTTCTATAACTGATGCTAGTACTTTTTAGGAACAAATTCCTAACGAATAGTCTAGCTAACGATTTGGGAGAATATGTTTCTTAAAATAAAGGAACTCTTTCTTTTATCAATTACATACTATCTAGGTGGTGTCATAACTCTTTAGCTATATAGTGTAGCCTGATTATGAATTTCCACCGGAATATGCTTTGAATTTTGAAAATTATCGCAAAGTTTCTATCATTCTGCTTTAACCTTTTATGTACGTTAAACATTTACCTGCATGCTAAAAGATTTGAACTTCTCTTCTGGACATCAACAGTCCATCGGTTACTTGTTAGTAAGTGATATATATTCATGAATGCTACTTATTTATTTTTCCACAGTGGCCCGTAATGTCTACCTGTACGAGACTAATTCTAGTGCCACTTCTAGTTGTACCTTAGGTGTATATATATAGGATGTACCAGCGGCGTATCCACCACACCCTTGATTCAACTAGAGGTGTACTATTACTAGTCTGGTGTAGGACGATATTACTATTCTAACCACAACAAAATCAGTATAATTCATGACTATCTATTACTTACTTAAATAACTAATTTAGACATTCTGCGTATAACCTCGTTTGTTGTTTGCATCTCTTGAGTGTAAACACTACTGCTGCAATTTCCTTTTTCACTAGGCCTAATCAGTAATGATCGTACCGATGCCTGGGTTAATCTGTTTGCTACTTTCTTCCAATGCCTCATGCATTCTTCATCATCCTTGAGAACTTTAGAACATCATTTGTCAACATGCTCAGTTACGAGATTTCTGGAATTGAAGGAGCGTTCGTCATTCAAGTCAGCACTACTAATCAATTGTAATGATTATTTTGCTTCCGAAAAGCCATTCTCTTACAGTTTCATTCTTACTCCTTTAGCTGGTGCTAATCTGATCTCAGATCATTTTTGGAAAAATCGTCTTGCTCCTTGTAGCTAGTTGGATGATTTGATGATCCTTAACAAAGGATATCTGTTGTTCATCGACAGCTTCTTCATCTTCTTGCAGTCTACATATATCCTTGGCTTTCGTCTTTCTTCTTGTAATTGCTGGAGTATCCTACAGCGAAGTACTTAACCTAAAGAAATTTCCTTGCTTTAATGGAGATAACTGGTATGGCGTTTCTACTTCTGGCGTTGCTCCTTGCGTTGCTTCTGGCGTTGCTTCTGCCGTTGCTTTTGACGCTGCTCCTGACATTGCTTCTGACGTCGAGTCGATCTTGGAACTCCATTTCTTCATCTGACGAGCTGCTCATAGGATTCTCTGAATAATACGTTCGGAATCTGACATGTCACTAGCACGTTCTTCACCTTCTTGGTTTTCCCTCCGAGTCAATGGCATACGTAGAGTATGACTTACCTTTTGACCTATGTACTTTCACATTTTGTAATCTTTACTGCCAAGCCATCACGATCTTTGCATATGAAGTCGAGCTTTCCAGTTTACGCGTAGCATCCCGCGAGTCAATTCATTCAACGACTAAATTTATCTATCGTTATCTCTAGCTTTGACATTGATCTTAAGAAGAACATTTGTCAAATACTGATTGTTTACTCGCATCGGTGTAATACACTGTGTGACAATTCCTAATATCGAATTCAGACCTCTAAGTTTGCCATTGCTGCTAATTTCGAATCGTCAGGCTCGTCCACGTATCAACATTCGTCTTGAGTTCATTTATCTTGACGTCTTTGCATTTTTCCTAAGGAAGACGTAATCCTAAGCTGTCTAAGGTAGCTTGATTACGGGATTCCCTGACAATGCTTTTTCCTCTCCTTATGTTGGAATTCTCCTTCGTGTAGCTCATCCAATTATCGTGTGCTTTCATCCTGCTATTTGAAGAAACAACATCCCTTAGGATGTAAGTTCTTCTTAGCCTACTCTGGACTTCCATACTCCTAAGCTTGTTGATTCTCGATTCATCTTGTGGTAACATTCGTCATTCTTTCTTGAACCATCCTTGACTTCAAACTGCTAGCTTTTGCTTCGAGCCTTCTGGCCTATCACCTATAGTGATGGTAGCAACGTAGCTTGGAACGTTGTATCCACTATTCTCGCCATAGCAACTTTCATTTCTTCTTTACCGTGACAGCGTCTATCACTTTCCTTCTTTTAAGGTGTCACACCCCGACCGACGGTGGAATTTGTCGGAGCGTGATAAATTGTCCAGATGCTCACAACCAAATAATATAAGTTGCGATATACTTAATCATGCCATTTTATTCCATAAACATAGTAGTTTTACAAAACATATTACAAACAAAACATGATTAAAGTTTAACTAGGTCCAGCAGAGCCTAACGTGATAACACAACGGAAGTCTCAAGTAGCATTTCCTGCAACATGTATAAAATATCTGTCAACTACAATGAGTTAGTGAGTACACATAGGTTTAATATTAAGTATAAGTATAAAGTATGCGATCAACATGCCAAGTGTATGATTAAGAATATGACAAACAAGTATTAGAGGCAGGATATAAACGCGTAAAACAAACCTTGACAATTTAGGTTCCAATCACCTATTTGAAGACAAGATTACGTCTCAATATCCTAGGTGGGTTGTCAACCAATAGCTATTAATGAACCAAATGCTTGGCGTTGTTAATGTTTACGCAGGAATAAAGTTTCAAGTTTATCAAGTTTCAAGTCTCAAGTCTCAAGTCTCAAGTTTCACGTATCAAGTCTCACACAAGTAAGCATATCAAGAATCACACAAATACTCATATAATCGCATTGTTTTGTATCAAGAATAAAGGATAACAATTTTGATATAGGATACATGTTGCACCCCAAATAACAAAAGAAGAGGGGCTACGAGTACTCACATGATGAGCAGATTGAGGATGAATGCTAACGCTGAGAGTGATAATGATAGACCTTGAGATTAGTCTATTAACATAAATAGGCTAAATAAATACAAATAATATAGTTCCAATTGGACAGGGTTCTTGAAGAGTGTTAGGTTGTATTATTATGTCAAAAGACTATCTCCGTATTGATTATAACAAATATTAGTGATAATATGAAAACGCGTTTTCCTATAAGTAACACTCACTCCAGGAATCCCCAGGTAAGTCTGCCAGGTCCAACGAGGGATTTATGCGACATCCTTACCTATGCCAGGAAACCCAGTGTACAGGCGTTTACCCTTCCGGTCCGCGCGAGGTCTAAATAGTTTTATAAAAATGATATTTCATAAAATATAAATTATGAATGTTTATAGTTTTTGATATATATATATATATATATTGATAATATTGTTTATAAAATTATATATATATATATATAAAATCATATAATATCAAATAGAATTTTATGATTATATATATATATATATATATATATATATATATATATATAGGGAGAGGATCATTTGAGAACTAATTGGGTTTGAGAACTTTTAAGAACCATTCTGAGCCACTAGTTATATATAAGGAAATCCCCCCCCCCCCCCCCATGAATTTGAATGCTTCCCCCTGAAAATTAGTGGTCCAGAATGGTTCTCAAAAGTTTTCAAAACCAATTGGTTCTCATTTGAACCTAACCCTATATATATATATATATATATATATATATATATATATATATATATATATATATATTACTATATATAATTCATATTGTCCTAAAGGGCATTTCGTTATGAAAAATGCTTAATCCTTAAGACGCGTACAAGAATATGAGCACTATGTACAAGTGTTTAAGCCAACTTTAACTTTAAGAACCTACTCTCCTTAAAGCCAGCCTCAATTAAAAACCTCTTCAGTCGTCTTCCATTACACGCCACCCATCTGTTTCTCTCGATTGGGCCTCCCATCTCTGCATCGATCCCATCTCTGCATCGATCCCATCTCTGCAAAAATGTATCACACGTACTCATTACAGCTCCATCGATTGGGCCGCGGACATCGTCGACTCAATTCAAATTGGATATGCAAGCTTTGTAAGTTAATTCATAGCTCACTCTCCATTTATGTCGATTGATTCACTAAACAAACTCATCGAGCTCTCGCCATTGTGAAAACCCTAGGTCGTTTATATCAGCAACAGATTCATGGCCTGGTGACGTTAACGCTTCCTCCTCTTGTGTTTCTGCTTTCATTCTTGTTTTATTCCATATATTAATTCCCTGTATAGCTTAATGGATAATTTCTTTAATTTTGAAGGGATTTCGGAATTAGGGTTTCTGTTGATTCTTGGGGATTTTATGTTTTATTTTGCTAGAATTGACGCATACGTTTTGTCAATTTCCGGTTACAGAGAGATGTGGAAACAGTAAGCTTCCTTATTTTGGCCTCGGATCTCATCTTCTATGTTGTCTCCTGCAATTTTTTCATGATTTATTTGTTAAGGAAGATATTTGATGACTGATTTGATTTTGATTTGTCAAGGTAATATGACATCACAAAGTTAAACAGACGTACATCACAAAGGGATTTGAGATTTCAGTTGAGGGCAAGGCTTTAACATCGGCTTCTTGGAGTCTTCCCAAAATTGAAAATGAGGTAATATGTGAAATGGTGCTCAATTTAAATCTTATTTCTCAGCTGTAATAAGGTTGCATCTTCTTCCTCACAGCTAAAATACTTGCCGAGAATTTGAGGTACATTTTTCTTTTTGCTGTTGCAGGTGTTAAAATTTTTGTTGTAAAATGGGTGCCCGTAAGTAAAGTAGTAAACTCATGGTTAAGGTGGCATTTTAAGGAAACCTATCTATGATGGTTGTTTTATTTTCTCAGATGTGTGAAATAAAAAATTTAGATAAGATAAGGTGTTATCTAAACCAAAATCAAATGTGGATTAAAATCGACTATGATGCAAGTTATTATTTGTTAATTGTAGTATTGTGCATGCTCATATTTCACTTCAAAAATAAGTTTTCATTCATAATATTATTTATAGACCTCTTAGTCTATTGTATGTTAAGATAAGGGTTGTGATGTGTGGGTATAATTGAAGCTATTTACATCCTAATTCCAATAGACATGTTCGTATATCACATGGGTATAATTGAAGCTATTTACCTTACCAACACAACCAGTTTTAGTTTTGTGGTTACTTGGGTATATCTAATCTGATTCATGACCTATGGTGGATTTTTTTATATCTTTACATATGATTAAGGGTCCTGTATTTTTTTTATAAGAAGATGTAATTAACAAACATGAGCACCTGTTGTCTTTTGGCTATATGTCTAAAAAATTGTTTTTTTTTAGTTCATTATTATTCTTTGTAAGCCATTTTATCATCCATTTTGATTCATGGTGACAGTGACTTTAAAGCTCTTGGTACTTGGAATTTTCATTTTACTTTGTTTCGTTTATCCATGTTTTAAGGTGTGGACTTTGTTTTATTTTGTTGATATCTAATTTTTGTGTTCTTGGAGGTTTCTTTTGCAACTGTTGTGGAGGCATTTTATTAGTCATTTACTTACCAAAAATTATTTTATTTTCTCATATCTTATTTTTATCACATATAAAGTTTTTTTTTTTTTTAAATGGTGTTCTCTTGCATTAACTTCTTTTAAGTGCTGGAATTTATTCTACCTGATTTGAGATTATATTTTTATTAATGTAATCTGGAATTTTTTACTATGAAGGAGAAATATTGCTAGAGATTAAAGTCATTTGAAGATGTGAACAATGTGCTGACTATTGTATGTGGAGAGGGGTTTCCTATGATAAAGTCACCTTTATTGTGGTTGCACTATGATTTTATTATTACCCCAAGTCCCAGCTCAACTAATTTCAACTATCAAGAACAAGATTTTGACTATTTGGGTCAAAATGTTGACTTTTTTGGGTTTTCGTTATCTTTCAGATTTTAATCTTGATGGGGAACTGTCACCAAATACTGAAGATCTTAAAGGTTTACTCTCTATGTATAGTTTCATCTTTTTTAATACCCTTGAGTAATATTAGATTAATTGATTTTTTTTCATTTTAATATGATTTTGGATCATTTATAAACAGAGATCTAATCTTGGTGGAAATAGACTATTTGGTCAAATCTCAGATGAGATTGGTGATTGTAGTACCCTTAAGAACTTGTAAGCATCATCTAAAATAACTATTATTTGTGTGATTTCCTTATGACACAATTTAGGAGTATGATTATGATTTAACTTTTTTGATAGGGATTTATCATTCAACATGTTGACTGACGACGTCCCTTTTTCAGTGCTGAAGTTAACTGTTCGAGCTCTTGTAAGGATAACCTAAATTTTGTACTCTTATAATTCTTAGCAATTAGAATTAATATTCGCCAATTAACATTGGTCACATTTGACAAAACTATTTTGATTCATTTCACTATATCTTGAAAGAATCAATTAACGGGTCCAATCCATTTAACTTTATCACAGATTCATAATTTAAATGAATCGTCATTTACATCAAATTAGTTGGAATATTACTTAAGATTTCATCTTTACTTCTGATTGCATTTTGTCTGTGTAATTGATGATCCATAAAGTGTTTGTAGTTCTCATATGTTAAATTAGTGTATATATGATTAATTTCTTCCTTTACTGCTTTGTTGCATTTCAGGCTAACTCAAAACTAGAAGAAACTGTTCCAAGTGTGACAACTGGGATGATTTTATCTCTTCGTGAGAGGTACTGTTTGCTATTATAACCTTTTCGTTGTTTTAGCCTAGCTTTATATTTGGAAATTGTCATTTGTTGAATTCCCTGTTTTGATGTAGTCTGTTATTAAGTTCATGGTTTTTGCTGTATCTTAAATAA